>CAJUYG010004604.1:0-16203 GCA_910591675.1 Galerucella calmariensis
TTTCCCAACATTCAAACAATTGTCTGAACCACGACATTTTTTACATAAATCAGTACATCGAAGCCCGTGCTTTCGACAACCACATCTGTTTCCTTCACAACCGGTTTCACAGCTACAAGAAATTATTTTAAATAATTCGTCAGATATGACAGAATCTTCAGTGAAACGAGCCGACGTGGAATGAGAATTTTTGAATCATCGACAAAAACTTCTTTCCAGCCCCACATTGTTGGTGTTGTTTCGTTTTCAAGCCACGTTTAAAGCTGGTAGAAAACTCTATAAGAGTGTTGTGTAGCCGAACCAACAGTGGGTGGTAGTTTGTCCATTTTGAATTTGACTTTGCAGTTGATTTCATATACAGTTATACATTATTGTGTAAATGGAAAATAAAAAAAGATTATAGCGGTTTTTCGCATTTTTTTCGAAATTTTTGGGGTTATATGAAAAAATCAATCCCACAAAAGTTGTAGACCTTTTTATGATCTACAACTTTTCTATTGTACACTTTTCTCTCCGACGTGAACTTTCCCTGGAAATCGGAATAATCCAAAATTCCACCCCTTTTCACCCCCCAAATATATCTGGAAACACCCCTGTTCACGCATTTATTTTTTTTAAGTTTATTATATGCATATTCACCATTTCCAACTGCTCCCATTCTGTTAACAATTTTTTTTTCGCTTCAAAGTAAGCTAATTCGACTAGTCTATTAGCTTTATATGAAAAATAGTATTGAACTGGCTGAAGCTGTTTTTCCAAATCAAGTAATTACTGTAACTATGGAAATAAAATGGCATTTGTTGACAATTATTTCAAAGTGACAGTTCTTGATAATTATTTTTGAGTGACTTTTTATTCGCGTCAATTTCGTGCGTGATATTTATAACTGCAAATTAATGGAAAATTCGAGCGACGATGAAGTAAGCAGTACCTCACCTAACTTGACAGATGCGGCCAATTCAGTAATTTCTAATATTTTACCGGAGGAATCGAGGCGCCAGTATGAAAATGCATATCAGCAATTCAGAGAGTGGTGTGAAGCAAATAAAGCCAGAAAAATATCCGAAAATGTGCTGTTGGTATATTTTGCAGAGAAGACTAAGAAGCTGAAGTCTTCCACGTTATGGGCAATATATTTTATGTTGAAAGCAACACTCAATGTTAAGAGAAACGTGGATTTTAAGAAATTCACCAAATTGATTCCACATTTGAAAAAATTGTCAGTTGGAAACCATCCTGAGAAATCTAAGGTATTGACTAGTGAGGAAGCTGAACAATTCATAAGAGAGGCAGATGATGAAACCTATTTGTTGGTTAAGGTAGATATTTGATGATTGTTTTTTGTGTTTTTCCGAATTACTGATTTCCTTTTAGGTTGTTTTAATACTGATTATTTTGGGTGCTTGCCGCCGTTAGGAACTCACTAAAATGACGGTCGATGACAGAAGATAAAAATTCCATTTTGATCGTTGAAGTACCCGATACAAAAACGAATAAACAAATTTTAACAGTTTCAAATTTAGATTATACTGACATTTACCAAAAATATGCGGCTCTTCGTCCAAGTTATGCTACCAGTCGCCGATTGTTTTTGTAGTATCAAAATAAGAGATGTTTTAACCAAGTTGTTGGAATAAATAGTATTGGAAAGCTTAATAGCAAAACATTCAAAATTACCAAATCCTGATGCCTACACGGGCCATTGTTTTCGGAGAACATCAGCCACACTCCTTGCTAATACGGGGGCGGATATGTGTGTTTTGAAGCGACATGGAGGATGGAAATCTGCTACTGTGGCCGAAGGATACGTGGAAGATTCTATCAACAATAAAATTCAAATATCAAATATCAAATAAAATTTTGGACTGTGAAATTTCAGGATCAAGTGCTGTCACCTCTACGGCAGTTGCTTGCAAATCAAAAATGGATAGTCTTCCAACTCCCAAAACTACGATATCACGAGCTGAATCTGAGTTACTTATCTAGTTTAGGAATAAATATTTAGGAATAAATATTGGTTCGGTCACTGGTTGCACCATTAATGTTAACATTGTGAATAATAAATAAAATTGGGTAGTGTTAAATTTTCTCACAATTTGAAAGCCTTAATTATTGTTATACATCAATAAATTAATGATTTCTTGGATTTTCGCTTGATTGAGGAACATGGAGGTTGAAATATAAAAATTCCATATAGTTTACATGCAGTGTGCGAAGTAAGTATTTCGCACACTACTTCGCGCATGTTGTCATGGTAACGAAGGAAAATGAAAAAAAGGGTCACTTCGCATATTGTTGTCAATGCGCGAACCTTGTAATTTTTTGACGTTTGTAGAAAAATTACTTTTACAAAAGTAGACCGTTCACTGTAAACAAACATTCACTTCTTGAGATGTATGCTATTAATAACAAACCACTACTGTTACCGAATATTTAAATAGTATTTATCCAGGTAGTCCAATAATCTGTATGGCTCGCATGATCTCCATATCACTCTCCTTTGTGTTTCTTTTCCCTATAACGAGATTGTAAATCTGGCCTTATTGTTTATGACAAGAGTCCTACTACTTTGGAAAATCGGTGTGCTTGAATATCAGGAATTATCCAAAATATCACAACTCCAATGTTATCAAATACACGACAGGCATTTAACAACTGATTTCAAGCATATTATACCGAATTTTTAGTATTCATTTGGTTTGTAATTTGCAATTAGTTGAACTTTCCATTATTATCTTAGAATACTATGTTTTATCATTATGAAGTTGACCTTTTGCTTAGAACAACTACCACAATGAACCTATTTATCAGGGTTGTTCGTAGAACAGTCATAAACTATGGAAGACCGTTGGAGGCTTGCGTTGAAAATGGTATTCGTAGAAACAATTTGATAGTTGGTGATTCAAAAATACTTTGTCCGAAGGAAGAAACGTGCAGTTCTGGATCAGTGGCAAACTATCAGAATAATTCGCTGAACGGGATCAAATTTTTAGTAAGAACCTGCTGTTGGAAGTGACTGGTGTGTTTTCATATTTTTGGTATTTGGGTTTGAGCACAAATCTTTTGGTTTTGAGTACTTCCCTTTTATTGTGAGGAATAGCGAACCACTTCCTTCTAGCATATACAGGGTTGGGATAAAGTAGGTATGGAATCAAGTAAATATCTTTTAAACGAAAAGAACAATATTTATGAAAATTTGCGGGTAACTGCAATGGAACAAAATGTATCTGATGAACATTTTTATGTTGGTAATATACTTCCGGCTCAACCGGAAAGGCCATCAACATCTTTAATATAAATGGGACATCCTATATATTTATTACAGATTTTGAAAGAGCTTGTTATTTTGAATATATCTACAAACTGAGGTTAGAGTGAGAAAATTTGTGAGTACGAGAAATATGGCACTTCAATCAATCTCCTTTGAGTTCTTTGCATTAGAGCAGAAGCTTATTTAGATGAACTAATTGATGTTGTTTGTATGCATAGTAATGAATAAACGAGTACTGTTTGGTAGGTACGTCTTTTTTTTCCTCTAAGTGTTAAATTCTAATTGACGGAATTTAATTCACAATAAAATTTAGAATGGTTCTATTAAGTGGAAAAGAGTGTTTGAAATTTTATTGACGATCGGTTATAGTGATCGTGTAAGAACTCATGAAGGAGTGTGTGATATTTTTGATAATTTGCATCCGGAGAGGAGTCCAATATCACGCTCAACAGTAAATAGAGCATTACAAAGTTTCAATACAACTGGGATGGTAAAAAATCTGCTGAAACCTGGAAGACCGTGGACTGCAACGAACAAAACTGTTGAACAAAATATTGCGATCAATTCAGAAGAATCATCTTAAACTTCCACCACAAATTTGGCACCAAACCATGGTATTAGTTGACGTTCTGTAGGAAAAATATTAAAAGGTGGAAACTATCATCCGTATAAGGTACAGTCGGTTCAAGAATTGTCAGACGATGATTTTGACCGACGGCTGGAATTTTGCGAACGGCTAATGGACATCTGTAATGTCGACGAAAATTTTGCTTCTAACATAGTTTTTTCCGATGAGACAACTTTTTGTTCAAATGGAACAGTTAATCGCCATAACTCAAAGTATTGGTCAAATGAGAATCCTCATTGGATTCATAAAATACATACCAAGCATCCACAGCAGAAGTTGAATGTTTGGATAGGAACTTTTTATCGACGGAAACTTGAGTGGTGACGAGTATTTGGATCTACTAAATAACGAAATAATTCCTTCACTCCAAAATAATGAGCAATTTCCACAAAATGTTTGGTTTCAACAAGATGGAGCAACTCCCCACTATGAAGGACGGACCAGGGATTTTCTGGATGCGAATTTTCCAAATCGATGGATTGGACGTAAGGATTTATAGAGGAGCCTGCTCGTTCTCCGGATCTTAGCCCGTTAGATTTTTTCTTCGAGTTTAACTGAAATCACGTGTTTACGTTAGACGACCAACAAACTAACAGGAATTGAGACAAAGAATTATTCATGAATGTGAACTAATACGTGGAGGAGTCTTGGAAAAAGTGACTCAAGAATTTGTTAATAGGATGGCATATTGTCAGCAAGTGAACGGCGAGCATTTTGGACATTTGAAGTTATTTTGTTTCTCATTGTACTAAAATAATGGAATGTACAGCTATTGTACAACTAACAGAGTTATTCCTCGTCTTACAATTTTTTTTACACTGAACTTAGTATGTATGAATTCAAAATAACAAGCTCTTTCAAAATCGGTAAAAATATATACGGTGTCCCATTTAAATTAAAGTTGATGGTATTTCCGGCTAAACCCGAAGTATATTATTAGCAAAAAAATTTACATCAGATGCATTTCGTTCCATTGCACTTACCTGCAAATTTTCATAAATATCGTTCTTTTTGTTTCAGAGATATTTACTTGGTTCCATACTTCATCCCAACCCCTCAGTTCAGGTTTAACAAATACAACCATAAATTCCATTTCGAGTTATTTAATTAGGTGAGAAAAAGTTAATATTGATGACTAAATTGCATCCGTCATGCTCTTTACTGTAACATTTTTCACCTTTACGTAGAAAAAAAATTCTCAATCGATTTACAACGAATCACAAACGGATTGTCAAATTCGAGCTTGAGAAATTTCTAATCTATTGCAAATTTCTTTCTACGAATAAACGTATCATAGTTCAATCCCAAAAATTCTCATAGTGAAATATTTAGCATTGTCAATAAACATTGATAGTGAAGCTCGTCCAAAATCAATCTTATTTTAGCTGTTCGTGATATGTCTTTCGATTTTAACATCTTTGATACCATTCCTGCTGCTTTACTGCCCTTTATATATATATATAGAGGTAAGGATTGTGGGGATGTGGCAATATATATATATATATATGTTTTGTTTGTTTTTGTTCACAATTTATACGAGTTTGACGTTTCAAAATCATGGTGTTTATATTTTTCAGTTTAGTTATTCTATCAAATCACGAAAAATTTCTAACACTAGCAAAAATAAAAACTAACTATCAGTGCATTAACGAAAACTAATATTGCTAGAAGTGAGATCCATGAAAATCTAATAGCCGTGAAAACAATATGAATCGGAAGTGAATTTCACTCTGGAAGCAGAACAACATAAGTATAACCTATACTCAATCATAATTTGGAAAAATAAGACGGCTTAACTGTGGTCCTATGTAGCTTAAGTAGCTAACTTCTCTTTTAGGGTATGTACGTCGCAGTACAAATGGCGAACTATTTATATCATTATCAAAAACTTGAATTCTCAAATCGACAAAAAAACCTTGTGTGAATAAAAACATCATATTTCTGTTAAGCTCAACAGATCATTGTAATAGCTTAAGTACGTACTCATCTCTATTTCTTTCATCGGCACAAATGGGCATATTATGTCAATAGAAGGTGAAAGTCGGCAAGGAGTCGAACAGGTGATTCAGGTTTTTGCAATTTATCATGGATAAACTTCACCCTACCCAGCATTTTTATCCCGCTACGTATCAGTAGCTGTGCAGCAAACGTATGTGAATTCAGTAATGGTATAAGTAGGCACCGTACACTAACTACCGACAAGTGAATTCACTTCGTCGATTTATGGGTTACCGAAAATTTCCCTACCCCTCCTATCGTCTAGCGAGTTCTGGCTAGTTTGAATCGAGAAAGTGTCGAGTATTATGATAACAGACGTGTAAGGTGCCAGAGAAAAGATGTACTAAGATTTTAAAACGTTCCGACACAAGTGAATTTACTTGTCGTTAGTTAGTGAACGGTGAAGTAGGTATTAATAATTAATTTGAATTAGGCTTATGACTTAAGACCATGTGCAAAATTTTGGCTGTAAATCAATAAGTTGTGTGAGAGCGATACTAGACTACGTTCACTGGAATCATAGTTCCCGTTTTCGCACCTGAGTGGTTTGTATTGGATGATAATTTGCCTATTTGCGTTCGAATACAAAGCAATAACTTATATAGACTTCTGGAGCTGTGTGATAAACTTGAAAAATAACTATGCCCGTATTTATAAACAAGACCCAAGGTCATAAACGAATGCTCAAGACTATGGCGTGCCATTTTGGTATTTAATAACATCGTTTTAAAAACAAAAATATCTCTTCTTTCAAAAATGTTTATTCCCTAATTATTCTGTTAATGAATTAAAATTATGTTTTTCATAATAATAATACAGGAATTTCCATTATGAAAAACATAATATAAATTGCCGATTTAAAATTATGAAATACATAATAAGAATTCATGAATTAAAATTATGAAAAACATAATAGAAATTCAATTTCCATTATGTATTGAAGTTGCCTAATGCAAGTACCTGGAATCGTATAGTAAATGCATTACTCCAGAATAGGCAACCTCAATACATAATGTAAATTGAATTTCTATTATGTTTTCAATAATTTTAATTCTTGAATTTCTATCATGTTTTTCATAATTTTAAATCGGTAATTTCTATTATGTTTTTCATAATTGAAATACGTGTATTATTATTATTAGAATCATAATTGAAATTCAAGTATTAAAATTATGAAAAGCATAATAGAAATTCAAGAATTAAAATTATGAAAAACATTATACAAATTCAATTATTGAATAAATAACACAAAACGGATTTGTATTATGTTTTTCATATTTTTTTTTCTTCAATTTCCATTATGTTTTCAATTATTTTAATTGTTGAATTTCCATTATGTTTTTCATAATAATAATACACGAATTTACATTATGAAAAACATAATAGAATTTCAAGAATTAAAATTATTGAAAACATAATAGAAATTCAATTTACATTATGTATTGAGGTTGCCTATTCTGCAGTAATGCATTTACTATACGATTTCAGGTACTTGCATTAGGCAACTTAAATACATAATGGAAATTGAATTTCTATTATGTTTTTCATAATTTTAATTCATGAATTATTATTATGTATTTCATAATTTTAAATCGGCAATTTATATTATGTTTTTCATAATAGAAATTCCTGTATTATTATTATGAAAAACATAATTTTAATTCTTCAACAGAATAATTACGAAATAAAAATGTTTGAAAGAAGAGATATATATTTTTTTCCTCTTTTAAAACGATGTTATTAAATACCAAAACGGCACGCCATACAAGACCGTGCTCAGTCTTAAGTCTTGTTCATAAATACGAGCACTAGTCTCTTCATAAAAAGTAAAAAGGCTGAGGTGCGATAGACTAACCTAACCTTGACTTGCTGTACTGATTAAATCAATCAATTAGACTCCACTTATGTTTCAAGACATTTGCTGCTTGTGGTTGTTGAATGTTGTCTTCCAGTGCTCAACAAATCTACTGTATGCAAAGAAGCAAGATCTCACCAATACCAATAACTTCAACTTTAACTTATTCATTTGTATATTGTTCTGATCTGATCTGTTCTGCTAGTGAAATTTGCTAATGCTATTTCCTGAGGAAATTGAATAACCAAGTTTTCTCAACTTTAGAAACTCACATTGGTTTAATTTCAACTATGCAGAGCTAAATTATATTGGTCCAAGCAGCCACATCAACCGCAGTTGGTTGGTTCTCAAGAGAAATCAGCCGAAAATTGATTGAATAACGTGCATATTGAATGACCTATGCAAGTGAATAGAGTTGAATTGAGGTGTACTCTTTTCCCCTATTGCTCACATTTCAATGCGGCTCCGTCCAATACGCAGCCGATCACGCGTCGTCTTTTTTACAATCTATGATTAGGAAATTATTACATCTTTGTTGTATTGAAATTTTGTAGCCCGAAGAATAACTCAATTACCTGCTGCTCTACCCTGTATAGCCTAGCTCCAACAGTCATTGGCTTAACATTTCCAACTCTGTCTATTCCGGCCAAATAGCTACCAGGCTTCCCTAATGTTTGATCGAGTCGCCTCTGCAGCTCCTGGAATAAAAATATGAATATTATTGGTGATTTCCTCAACTGACTTATGTCATATAAACAATTATCATATAATATTCGGTATGGTTTCGGAAGATACTCCATAATCTGAGCAATGTCCTACATTTCCAACTATCGCTCCAATCTGAAAAAGTGGAGAGGGACAGCCATTTCTAATTGGATTGAAGTTCTATTGCTTGTTATCAATAATATTGATCCTGAACAATGTTTGAGAAGGACATACTAATACAACTGGGACAATACTAGAATAACCCAAATTTCGAATAAGTTGAGATAGCACAAAACAAAGAACATATTATTACAGTGTGATAGTGATAGTGATAGTGACTATCATCATCCCATCTAGGAAACTGGTGATGTATTTACTCATCTTGTAAATATCATCCAGTTCACCATGATTTTTAAGCAAACCTTGACACTGGGGCTATTATGAACGTAGAGAGACGCCGGTACTGGCTAGACAAAGAACACCAAATGAAATGGAGCAAATGAATGAAAACAAAAAGGAGTCCCACCAGAAACTGAGCCTAGGGGTGCATAGCTACTGACTGTGAAATTTCTTAAATCTTCACTTCTGGCCCGTACTAGTTTTTCTCACATTGAAAGTTAGATTTAAACCATTTCAAAGGAATAGTTACAGTGGAGGACAATCGCAAAATCATAAAAAAACATGGGCCGTGAAAAGTTTTTTACCACTCAATTAAAAACATGGCGTCGCCAGTTGGTACATTAGGTATGGAGGTAATTTGTTATTACAAAATAATAAGTTCACTCACTGTCGTGCGATAGGTTCGATAGTGGGGAGTAATATTTTTCTTGCCATCTCCATCCAGTGAAATGGTGATTGGTGCTTTTAAACAGTTAGAGAAAATACCATTTTTGAAAAATTCATTGATCAGAGGAGAAAAATATCTTGGAGAATAAAAAGAAAGAAAAGCAATACTTTATCACAACTTGATATATTGTGAAGCTAACATTTTTGATAACGCTTTCGGGATAATAATTGTTGAGTTCATAAATCCCAAAAGGGGAGGTGTGGAAAGCTGGCGTGTTCATTGTTATTCCGTCAACTATATATAAATAATGTTCATCTTAGTGATGTTTCTCCAACAAACGAAATCTGATCAGTCAGTATGTGATTTCATGACATGAGGTCCCAAGAGAATTGAATATCATTCTGAATTGATAACTGTAGAGACGAAACATTTGAAGTAGAATATCGGGCATAAAAATATTCTTTAAAGTATTTTTTTGATTTTTCTTCGCTAAGCTTGTAAATAGCAAACACGGTATCGTAAAATTCGCTTAATTCCTTTTCTTATCTAATAACCACTTTACCTTTATCCTGACCATCATGTTCAGATGTCCTTGACTGTATTGTTCAATAACATCCCGAACATCGTAAGGTTTTCTTGCCTGTTGAAACTTCCTTCGAGCGACAAAATATTTGATTTTCCGAATCGCACGTATCGCGTTCTTGTGTGCTTCAGTTAATCTGAAATGGAAGTATTATTGAATAAATACGTTTTTTAACGCTCTATGCGTAGGTACAATACATGGAACTGAGCCTGAATTTGCTTGGGAAAACGTTTGTCTTTTTTTGTTTGTGAGCTAATTTTTAAAATGATGATAATTGTTAGACTTTCGAAAAAGTCGATTATTTGGATCTCTTCAAATACCGTGAACCAGGGTATTTTGCTACTTCAGGGACTACTTTGCACCACACAAGGAAAAAGTTTATTGTGTTGAAACCCCCGACGATTTATACTTAGATGTGACAACGCTAACACTGCCGTATCTAAAGTTATCTATAAGGTAATAGTCTATCGTAAAATGTCCTCATTTCTTCGTTTCTTGACATTCATATTCTCAATGTGAAATTTAACAAAGAAAAATTGCACGTATTTCCATCGTCGAAATTTAGTGTGTGCAGACGTTACTACTGCTGATTATCAATTAGGTACTTTTATTATACGGATTGATTATTATTTGTTGGTTGTTTTGTATGTATTTTTCAGTCAATTAAGCCACTAAAAACAAGAAAACCTAATTTTGACAGCCTAACCTTCAAATATGTATCATTTTGGGGCTACTTTGCGCCAGATCAATGTATACCTACCAATTTATTATTTCCGGGGTTACTTTACCACGGAGCAAAATATACTTTAAATTTAATCCTAGCTTTCTGTTATAGTTATGCCTAGAATATACCGAAAAAACTAGTGTCGTGAAGATACGTCTATGCGAAAGAGCAATTACCTACCAGATTATTCGAACGAAATAAAAAATGGAACCATTTCGCATCAAAAAGCTAAATTTAAATACAAAATTCCTGGGCGAAGAATCCTTAATAAACTGAAAGCTAGATGCACCAATACCCACTGCTGATGATGGAGAAATGTGCAATGCATTATATTTTTGGCAGACTATGAATTACCTGTAAATAAGACAGAGCTGTAGCATATTATAAAAATGTATTCAGCCAGATGTGGTAGAGAAGTGAAATCATTCAAAAACAATTCACCTGGTTGGATAGGAAGTTTTTAATATAGAACCCATGACTGTGAGCTATTTCCAAAATCTATCTATAGAGCTTAAAGACTTCCGTCCAAACAATATATGGATCAGTGACGAGACGAATATGTGCGATGAACCCGGGAAGAAAAAAGGAGTCAAAATATTCAGAGCTAATCCGTAATGTATCGAAGGCATCTATATCAGTTATGTTTTCCGCAAACGCCGCGAAGAAGCTACTTTTCCCGTATGTAGCTCATCGAGCCATAAATGTGTTGTACATAGACAGAAAACGGTTCCAATGGATGTTGGTATAATTCGAGTAGTTCCGGTTGGTGTGATGTATCTATTAATGTTCACTGATTGGCTAAAATCTCAGATGATACTACGCCTGAAAAAAATGGAAGGCAAAAAAGTTATAATATATAACAATCTGTTGTCTCATGTAACTCATTGATGTCAGTAAACGTATGCGAAGAAAATCAAATTACTCTGATTTGTATACTTCCCAACAGCACACATCTGACCCAACCACTAGATGTAGCATTTTTCAGGCCACTTAAAATTGCCTGGATGCAAGTGCTTTCGATTGAAAGAATACCAATGAGAGCATTTGCAATATAAATATCCAAAGCAGCAGTTTTCATCACTTTTTTCAAAAATGCTGAAAATTATTGAACCAAACGACAAAGATAATTAAATTGCAGGTTTTCGAAAATGTGGGATCGTTCCTTCTTAACCGCATTCCAAGTTCTACTGGCAGCATATATGATATTCACAGATCGTTTCTACTTCAATGTCAAGGAACAGATTGAACAAAAGTCGTTAAGCCCCGTAGAAAAAACTCAGCATTGCTCCGGAAAAAACGTTTGTGATACAAGGATGGACACTAATGGAGATATTAGTTTGTGTTTGTGTTTGACAATCATTTTCCAGGCTACCTTGATTTTGACGACAATCAAGTTACAATTAGTTCCATGGAAAAATCGCTGAGAAAGTGAAAAGGCCATATAAACCAGATGTTATGCCGTATGATTGGAATTATGTTTTGGGTTCCATTGAAAGAGGTATATGTGAAATTCCTGGATTGAATAACATTTAACATAATGTTCACATGTTTAGGATTTAGTTATTTACATATATTGTTGTTTTTTGTATCTTGTATAATGTATAAATATTTTACATTTTGTTGTGTAGATTGATCTTTTGAATTAATTTGTTGGTCTAATTGCCTCTGGTAAACGATGCTTCAATCATAAGTTGTGAAACTGGAACTGATAAAACTATTTTTGACTTAGACTTTGACTCTTGACATACCTAGTACCTAATGACTTAATTCGACTGTCTGCTGTTTCAACATGTGTAAATTCAACTTACTTCTGTTCCAGTTTTTAACCGGCACTGGAAGCCCTCTTGTCCGACTGACAAAGTTCTGCACTGGTTTTTAAAATATTTAGGTTCGTCTCGTAGATACACCAATTCAGTGCGGTCCTAATAAGAATTCGGCTGGCTTGGATTCGGTACAATTCAAGAATCATTATAAGTACAAAAATATTAATCCAGCTCATTCCACGTCAATTTTGAATCGTTCTCAATTTTCAGCTGCCGATAAACTCTATCTCCCACACACTACAGCTTGCCTATTGGGCGGAGTAGAATTTGATGAGACCTCTGGCGGAAAAAATTGTAACTAACACAACGAGTAAAATAATTCGTTTTGCATTGCTTTTGTATTATATTCAAGTCAACGTAATTACCGTAAATTCGTACTTTATTTATTTAATTTTGTTCCAGTGACAAGTTTAAAACTGTGTTTTTCTATTTAACTCAACTGTCATCATTTCTGAGGTGATATTCTTATATAATCAGAGATATTATGAAAGAGGTTATGTTATTCTATTTTTTTGTTTTCATTGCAGATCAAAGAGAAGATAAGTCGGTATTAAAGGACTTGAAAATCAAATATATACGAGGATCGCCAAGACTTATCCAGGAAAACTAGCTGAGTCCAACAAAAAATCTTACATATGCTATTTTCAAAATGTTCGTGGCCTGAATTCAAAAGTAGATGAACTTTATGCATCAGTGAGTACAGCTGACTTTGATTTTGTTGGTTTGGTTGAGACTTGGTTACACGAAGATGTCAACAATTCTGAACTCTTTCCTGCAACTTACAGTGTCATTCGTAGAGACCGCTACTTTGAGAGAACCAATAAATCAAAGGGTGGTGGTGTACTCTTAGCTTTTAAAACTGAATATATGGTTGAAGTTCTTGATCTTAGCTGTATGTATGAGCAATTTATTAACATTGATTTTGTTGGAGTAAAATGTTCACTATTACATAATATTATATTTATATATACTATCTATATTCCACCGTATGTAAAGATTGATGAATATGAGCAATTTTTGGAACAATTAGGTCAACTTACTATCACTCAAACCAATGTTTTTATCCTAGGGGATTTTAACTGTACCAATTATGTTAATAACTCAAATGACTCTTACTGTCGCGCCATTTCGAATTTTTTAGATTTTACTAATTCAAATCAAATAAATACAATACTAAACTCTATGGGAAGGATTTTAGATCTTGTTATTGTTACTGAAAATCTTAAGTGTGAAACTTCCCGTGAATGTTGCCCTCTAATTGGTAATGAGGATATGTTTCATCCATCATTAAGGAATGTAATAGAGGTTTGGAAATCAAGATCTGAGAACTTTGCTGACAATCCCAATTCACATATGTACAATTTCAAGAAAGCATATTTTCTAGGTTTATATAATGCTTTTACATATATTGACTGGTCAATTTTAGATGGAATCGATGATGTGAATGAAATATGTGATATTTTTTATCAAAAATTATATCACGTATTAGACATGTATGTTCCAAAATATAAAAAAATAAAACGTAGATATCCTTTTTGGTATACCTCTAATTTAATACTAAACATTAAAACTAAGGAATATTACTATAAGAAATTTCGTAAATTTAAATCCGAATATTACTACCAGGAATTTTCTAGATTGCGAAGAATAATCAAAACTCAAGTACATGAAGCTTATAGCAACTATTTAAGATCTGTCGAAAATAGTATTATTTCTGATCCCAAGAAATTCTGGTCATATATAGAGAGTAAAAAAGGCACTTCTAGAATTCCCGGTCAGGTATTTTATAGTGAGAATGTTTTCGATACGCCCAACTCTATTGTTGCAGGCTTCGCCAATTATTTTCAGAGTGTTTATGTTCAAAGCCAAGGTGATATTATGAATACAGAAATAAATAATGTTCCTACTTGCCATATTTCTCAATTTTCTGAAAAAGATATTCTAAATTCTATAGCCAAACTTCCAAATAAACTCACTTCCGGAAAGGACATGTTCCCTAGTTTCATCCTGAAGGATTGTAGCCATGCCTTCGTTCAGCCACTACTTAAGATATATAATCTTATTCTTAAAAAGTCTGTATTTCCTGATACGTGGAAAATTGCTAGAGTGTGCCCTGTGCTTAAAAGTGGAGATAATGCCAATATTTCTAATTATTGGCCAATTTCAATATTGAACAATTTTGCGAAGGTATTGGAGATGTCAGTGTATAATCAAATTTATGATCAAATAAAATGCTTGATATCACCAAGTCAACACGGTTTTATGAGACAAAGATCTACTACTTCCAATCTAGTCGAGATAACTCAATATATAGCTGAAGCAATGGATAACAGAAGCCAAGTAGATGTCATATACACTGATTTCTCTAAGGCTTTTGATAAAATAGATCACTCACTACTTATAAACAAGTTGCAAATTTTTGGCTTTAGCAATTCTCTTATAAGTTTACTAAAGTCTTATCTTTTTAATAGAGTCCAGTTTGTATCTTATAATGGGTTTTCCTCTACAACCTACTCCCCAACGTCAGGTGTTCCACAAGGGTCCAACCTAGGTCCCTTATTGTTTTTGCTATTTATAAATGACCTTTCTATTACGTTACAATCTAAAAATTTATTATTTGCTGATGATTTAAAAATATTTCTAGAAATAAAATCTCAGTCTGATAGCCACTTGCTCCAATTGGAATTAGAGAAAGTTAATGAATGGTGTACAAG
Source organism: Galerucella calmariensis (assembly GCA_910591675.1). Classification (NCBI taxonomy): domain Eukaryota; kingdom Metazoa; phylum Arthropoda; class Insecta; order Coleoptera; family Chrysomelidae; genus Galerucella; species Galerucella calmariensis. The sequence continues at coordinate 15,089 of CAJUYG010004604.1, forward strand.
AAATTGCCTGTTCCTGAATTTAAGTAAATGTAAAGTATGTACCTTCAGCCGTAAATCTAATCCTGTCTTTTACAATTACCAAATCAATAATGTGGACTTAACTAGATGTACTGAGGTTAGAGATCTGGGGATAACTTTTGATAATAAATTGGATTTTATAAAACATACTAGTAATATCTGCTCCCAAGCCACTAAATCCCTTGGATTCATAATCAGGAACTGCAAATTGTTCTCTAATGAAGATGCATTGAAAACACTATTTTTCGCTCTAGTACGATCAAAACTTGAATACGCTTCTCTTGTGTGGAGTCCGTATTACCTAAATCACATTAATTTGATAGAGACCGTTCAGAGGAGATTTCTGAAATTTTTAGCTAGTAGGATTGATGGTACTTACCCCGAAAGGGGGATTGAACAATCGGTTCTGCTAGATCGTTTTGGAATTGACTACTTGCAACTCAGAAGAATAAATAATGGTATCGCTTTTCTGTTTAAGTTGATTCATAATTGTATTGACTCTCCAAATTTATTAAGTCAGCTGAATTTTCTCATTCCAAGATTGCACTCACGTCGTAATCTCACTTTTACTGTGGCAATGCAAGAACTAACATTCTTTCTCATTCTCCATTACACATGATATGTTCAAGTTTTAATCAAATTGCAAATGACTGTGACCTTCACTTCAATTCACTTATGCACATTATTGATAAATCTAATCAGAATTTTTATTTTAATTTACAGTTAGGGTAGGTTTTTTTTTAAAAAATTAATGGTTGTATAAAATAATTACATTATTAGTTTTCTCTATTTTGTATTACTTTCAATAATTTGTATATTATATACTATAAATGATTGCTAATCTTATATTACTTATGTTGCTACTTTCTAATAATATTGTTCTGTAAATGGATTTTCTGTTGGACAATAAATTATTATTATTATTATTATTATTATTATTATTAAAGATTTAAAATATTACTCAATACAAACCTACCATCCCTGCAACTTTTGTAGATATAATTATAACAAAAATAAAATAAAAACACGGAATCAGACCTAAAACTAAATAGTTAATTGAACGCTTGTTGTACTTTTCACTCAATACAAACCTACCT
>CAJUYG010004604.1:16303-31469 GCA_910591675.1 Galerucella calmariensis
TTTCGAATTGTTAAATGACATTTTTGTTAGCCTGATAAGTTTTTTCGCTGCATATACCTACCCAAAAACTGTTGCCGCCTATCCTACTATGATACTACCAGTTAGCACCAGGGAAATGTCAGATTTCAAATTATCGTCTACCAGCGGCAAGTTATACGCAGTCAAGGTCATCCAATCCGTTTGACAAAACTTCAAAGGATTCGCCCTGAATTATCCCAATAGTTTCATCTATGGACTATTGTGGAGGTTAAATGCAAACAAAGAAGGGTGAGTTAACAAAGCAGTTGAAGAATTAGGCTGTTGAAAGATAGACAACACAGTAATGTTCAAAACACTCAAGTCATATGAAGACCAAAAGACTGAACTGTATCCTTGGATTTTAGTTAGTAATTGTTCAGCTAAAATTCCTCATTTACCATGAAACTATAGTTTTCTCAGTGTTTAGAAGTTTATAACACAAGAAGCGATTAAGCAGCATAATATGAGAACCAGTAGAATGGAGTATCGGGCATGCGAAAATCATGAAACGCTTTAAAAATTCGTTCTTATATTCACGGCCTATTTATTTATTCTCTTGATTCACGAGAATGAAAAATGTATGCTCTTGCCAAGTTTTCAGCTCGCTGCAAATGCCTACCCAAAAACTGTTGCCGGCTATCCTACTATGATACTTCCAGTTAGCACCAGGGAAATATCAGATTTCAAATTATAGTCTACAGGCGGCAAGCTATACGCAGTCAAGGTCATCCAATCCGTCTGACAGAACTTCAAAGGATTCGCTCTGAATTATCCCAATAGTTTTATCTAAGGACTATTGTGAAGGTTGAATGAAAACAAAGAAGAGTGAGTTAACAAAGCAGTTGAAGAATTAGGCTGTTGAAAGATAGAAAACACAGTAATGTTCAAAACACTCAAGTCATATGAAGACCAAAAGACTGAACTGTATCCTTTGATTTTGGCTAGTAATTGTTCAGCTAAAATTCCTTATTTACCATGAATATATAGTTTTCTCAGTGCTTAGAAGTTTATAACACAAGAAGCGATGAAGCAGCATAATATGAGAACCAGTAGAATGGACTATCGGGCATGCGAAAATCATGGAACGCTTGAAAAATCCGTTCTAATATTCGCGGCCTATTTATTTATTCTCTTGATTGACGAGAATGAAAAATGTATGCTCTTGACCAAATGATGATAATCAAAAGCAAAACACACATAATACGCTTTTGACAAATTTGTCGAATGGGGGGACACTGAATAATTATTCTGTGAAAATATTCTTATTTATCATCAGTTCGTCTCTGAATTTATTACTTGAATACATAATTCAGGATGAAGTGATAAGTGCATATGCAAGCAAAAAAAAAGAATGTATTTTTTATATTTATATTTTCTCGGAAATCATTCACCAAAAAAGTAGTCCTTGTCGCTTCCCTGCATAATCCAGGTAAAAAAAGCATTTTCATTCCGCTCCAGATGTCTAGGGGCGTACTTTTGGAACATTGTTAACGTTACTTGAAAAGCTTGTTATTCGGATTTACGGAGCATTGATATGCTTTTTATCTTCAAAAAGTGGGCTTTCTCAGGAAATGAAATATGTTCAGAATTTTTTGATATGATGAATCTAATTTGTGCTATTTCGGTGAATATTTGAGAGTTTGTGACACTATTTAGCCTATACAGGGTGTCACAGAATAAATAATCCCAATTTTCAGAAATGACAGGAGGCATTTGAAATAACATTTTTCATTTATAAACTAGTGACCGGAAATTCTTCAATATCGAGATTGAATGAAACAAAATTGAATTGTTGCGACCATTGGGAAAAAGCTGAACTATTTTAGTACTTGTCATTTCACGTGAGTCACAAATTATTTCTTATTAGATAAGTGTGTTTGATTATTATTTTACGTGTCACAAATTAGTGTTTATTAGATAAATTACTGTTCAATTGAAAATGTATCATTTCACCAATATTGAATGAGCAGACATGCATAATATGGCCTATAAAGCAGCTTACAGTAATGATAACGAATCAAGGCGAATTTATTCGGTGCAGCACATGTGCCACACATCACCTGTCATACATCCTTTTCTAGACTGGATCAACGTTTTCGAGATACTGTAATTCAAAGTAAAGGAAATATATTCGGGGGCCAGTCGTACAGTACGAAATGTTGACTTTGAGGACCAAGTTTTACAACAATTTGGAAATAACCCGAAAACCAGCACTAGTCCATTGCCCATGCGATGCATACGAGCCACACATCGGTATGGAAGGTATAAGAGGAAACATCCCTTCCACATTCAAAAAGTGCTGCTGATAATTATTCCTACAGGGTTCAATTCTACGGAAGGTACTTGAATAAAATTAACGATTATGGACAGACGAAGCATGTTTCATAAGATATGGCTATTTTGATACAGACGATAGTCACATTAGAAGTGATGAAAATCCCCACGCCATTCACAGGCTACATCATTAGTGCAAGTTTTCTGTTTATAATCGGGCTGGGATTTTTAACAATTTTGTAGTGTGACCATATTCACTACCTGCAAGGTTGGTTAGATGGTCATGGGTATAGGATTTTTCTGACACATACTTTACCAGATTTTCTTGAAGATATGTCACTTAATATTTAAATACATATTGGGAATGAGATGATAGCACCATCTTGATGAACAGAATTATATCTTGAATGCTACAAAAAAATGTCGCTGTGCGAGAAAAGACCGCCTTTGGCAGCAATTATGACCATTAACTGTTCATAAGAGAAGCTGCATTTATTCTGTTGGGAAAACAGATATTAGTAAGAAACTGTGGACTCCCCCAAGGAGCTGTGAGACCTAGTCGTTGGTGGGGGAGTCGAGTAGCTAACACTTCACAGGAGGAATACGTGAAACCAAGGACAGCTCAACGGATTCCTGTGAAATGCAGGAATCCGATATCAGGATCTTCAGCGTGGAGAGTGGACTGTTGTTCCGACGAGTTTGCTGATAGCCGGCCGATGGCCGGAATCAGCGGGGTCGTCGGAACAATGGACTGCTTGTGGAAACCTGCCTGATATAAACCGTATCTAGTGGAAGGTGGTTGATGAGGTATATTGACTAGATGTGGGGGCTTGCCTCAAACAGCTGGCCAAGTGGAAGGAAACCACAATAAAATACCCTCCAAGTCAAGGTGGAATAGCATATGCCGACGACTGCGTGGTCAAGGGGAAGCTTGATCGTTAATATGCGGACTCTGGATACCTGGGGACATCCAGTTTAAATACCCTTACTCCTGCATGCGGGGCTCTGCAGGAGTGGACCTTCTGCTTCCTAGCTACTCGTGGGATCAACCATGGATAAGAATAAAAAAAAAGAAACCAAGCGGGCATGCACCGCAACCGGGCACAAGTCGGAGCAATGTATCCACAGTGCCCAAAAATACAGAAGCATTTTCCTCACACGCGAGCAGATCTCGTGTTGAGGAAGTCAGAGGAAAACAGGAGAGAAGAAAGGCAGGGGCACCTACACCCTCAACCTCCTCAACTGGTGGGTGGAAGTCTCCGGGAGAAATCCTGGACGAAAAAGAAGACCCCCTTCCTCCCTGAACTGGGTAAACCCGGAGAAAGGGATAATCCACTAAGGAGTGGACTTAGTGGAGCGGGGGTAAGATGGTATCTTCGCTTCCTTGAACAGGGACTTGCACCGGAGGAAGCAAGAAAGAAGGCTACGGAGCGCAGGAAGCAAGGAGAGAAGAAAAACGGAAGCGGGAAATGGCGACAACCCAAGTAACGCAAGTACAGGCGAAGAAGAAAAAGGAGGATAGAATAGCCATCCCTTCTTCAACTGGCAGCTATGCAGCTGCAGCAAAATTGATAAGAATGGCAGTTCTCCCTAGGGCGTACTCTGAGACTATCCTTAGTGCGGACCACCAAACCTTGCTGGAGAACGCAATAATAGGAGAAATGTATGCTGGATGGAAACACAAACTCCAGTTTAGTGGCATACATTTCAGACCAGGAGTCGTTCTAATCGACTGTGGAACACCACAGACTGCAGAATGGCTCCGGCTGATAGTACCAAAGCTAGAGAGCTGGGAGGGAGCAGAACAGACGGTGTGCCAGGGAGACGACATTCCAAAAATGCACACCAACACGATCTTCCTCCCAAGAATCAAAGGCGTAGAGGAAGGTAAGCTTCTTCGCTTGATTAAAGCGCAGAATGAGGGTTTGGAAACAAACCTGTGGGAAGTCCTTAACCTAAAAGAGGAGGGCAAATGCCTATTCTTGAGGGCAGGAATAGATCATCTAAGCCAAAAAATCAAGAACAACGGGTTCACCATCCATTACCGGTTTGGGAAAATACCCGTACATGGCCTTAGAAAAGAAGAGGGAAGAAACACGGAAAAGGTTTCTATTTCCTCCGAGGCCAGTGGCGACTCGGGTAGTGTAGAAAGCCCACACATCACCAAACTCCTTGGGGAAGAGTCGCCGCTGACCGAGGAGGAAATGGAGATTGCGTTGGAGGAAGGAGACAGTACTCTTTCAGAAGGGGACTTCACCCTGACGAAAGAGGGAAATACCCAAGAAGGCAACCAACAGGATGGCGGGCATTAACTGAGCTCAAGTTAATGCCCACCATGCCAAAGGAGCATCAGCGGTGATCACAAGATTGTTCACCAAGGACCAATGGGGGTTGTGTTTAATCCAAGAACCTTGGGTTAATAACAACCACGTAAGAGGATTAGCATGTAAAGATTCTAAAATAGTATATCACACTGGTAGTGATATACCAAGAACATGCATTATGATAAGAAACAATATCAACTATTTTTGTTTTTCAGAATGCATGACTCGAGACCTCGTTCCAGTTCGAGCATACCTCGAACACAAGAAGGAGGGCAAAGTAGCATCTTGCTACTTTGAGGGAGATGGGCCTGCACCACCCCCAGAATAACAAAAGCTGGTGGAGTACTGTGAAGAGAAGAGACTACCTCTACTTCTAGCATGTGATGCCAAAGCACACAACACCGTTTGGGCAGAAGCAACATCAACAAAAGAGGTGAGCAACTTTTAGAATATATCCTTAATAAAAACCTCAATATCCACACATTCGTAACAAGGGTAAGGCAAGAAGTATTAGATGTCACACTGGCAACACAGGATCCAAAACATATAGTAAAATATTGGAGAGTATCGGGTGAACCATCTCTCTCCGATCATAGTATCATAATATTCAAGTTAAAACTAGGCATACCCGAGGTGAGCCTCAGGAGGATACCAAGAAAAACAGATTGGGACAACTATAACACATGTCTGAGAAAAAATCTAGCACATATCCAGGGAAAGGAAGGAATCAATGCGTTTGAATCGAGCTGCCCTCTTCAAAAACAACGAAGCAACAAAGATGCACCCTGGTGGAACAAACATCTGTCAGAACTAAGATCTCAAACCCGGGACCTTTTCAATGAAGCGAAACTCATCGGAGACTGGCAAAGATACACCGAGGTGAGAAACAACTACTACAAGGAAATAAGAAAAGCTGAAAGAAATAGCTTCAGAAAATTCTGTGAAGATATAAACACACCACCTGCTACGGCAAGACTTTACAAAGTTATGGCGAAAAGTAGGGTCAATGCAGATATGGCTTTGAGGAAGCCAGATGGTGAATATACTGAAAATGAGGGGGAAAGAGTTCGACTCTTACTAGAAACTCATTTTCCAGGCAGTACCCCAAATAGGGGAGATAATCCTCTCGAAGTTCACAAAAGGCCTTCGAGATGAAATATTACAATGGCCAAACACATTTGTAGTAACGATAGGTTTGAAATGGGCCATGAATACCTTTTCACCTTCCAAGGCACCAGAAGCAGATGGAATTTTCCCAGCATTGCTCCAGAAAGGACAAGACGAAATTTTATCGCATCTGGTTAGAATTAGTCGAAGCAGCTTAGAACTGGGTTATATACCTGAAGCATGGAGAATGGCAATAGTAACCTTCATTCCAAAAACTGGAAAAAGGAACACAACAAACCCCAAATCCTTTAGACCAATCAGTCTAACATCGTTTGTACTCAAAACGATAAAAAAAGCTATTGATAACCATATTAGAACGGAAATCCTAGAGAGACTACCTCACCACCAATGTCAGCATGCTTACCGGATAGGCAGATCTACGGAGACTGCACTGGTACAACAGAACTGACGAAAGATATCCAAGGTGCTCTAGACAACCAAGAAACTGTAGTATGTGCATTTTTGGATATAGAAGGAGCTTTCGACAATACTCCACATGAGGCTGTCAAAAGAGCATTAAACAGAAGAGGTGTAGACAGCACAACATCCAAATGGATGTCGAAATTGCTCACAACAAGAGTAGCAGAGACGAGGACGAGCGAAGACATTGTCTCCATCTGCACTACCAGAGGATGCCCACAGGGAGGAGTAGCATCCCCATTGATGTGGAGTCTGACGGTTGACGAACTCCTGTGTTGTTTGACGGATCTCGGAGTATCCTGCCAAGGATATGCCGACGATATTGTCATAACAGCCAGAGGGAAATTCGAAAACACCCTCTGTGATATTGTACAAAAGGGTCTAAACCTTACAAATAGCTGGTGTGGGCAAGTGGGACTTAGCATCAACCCCACCAAAACCATCCTGATAGCCTTCACTAAAAAAAGAGAACTCAACCTTAAAACCATAAAAGGGAATGAAATAGCAAATGAACTAGCAAAGAGGGGGACTGAAATACCTTTCTGGAGGCCTGAACCCTTTTGCGGAATCAGCCTCAATGTAATATTGGAAGAAATAAGTGAAGCCGAGAAAAAGAGAAGATCTGACCATTGAAAAGATCTAGTAGGGCTTATAGAATCAAAGACTCTCCTGGGTGGTTACAAATGAACGCATGAGTCAAAGTAAAACTGCGCTAAGAGTTTTAACAGGGATCCTAACGGGAAATTGTCGCCTGAATGGGCACCTGGAAGATCTCAAAATAGTGGAGGAAGCAGAATGTAGATTTTGTGGCATGGAAGAATAAACCTCCATCCACATACTTTCCAATTGCACAGCACTTCAGCATCCTAGAGCACAGCACCTAGGAGATTACTGGATAGAAGAGGAACATTTGCCTAAGTTGAAGCCTGCAAACATCCTAAAATTTCTCCGGGAAATAGGACTGAAGGAACTACTAGTTTTTGAGACACTCCCCAGAAACTGAGTAGAAGTAAGGGGGCACAATGAATCTTTTAACGAGGCTAACGTGATAAGAGTCTTGGAGACTGTAGGGGAGTAACAAATGGGATGGGCCCTCGCAAGCAAAACACAATGTGGCCGCCACCATTTTTTGATGACAAGCCAAAAATAAAGAAAAATTGCTGTAGATACCCGAAAATACTTGGGTCATCATGTACATGTATTACCAGCCCAAGGGGAAAGAGCTATTGTTAGAAATGAACCTCAGCTACCCACAAATTTATGTTCTCTCGCTTATCAAATAGTTTAACAAATGAGAACTGCCCAGTGGCATGAGAAGTTTAAAATGCAACACATGAATTTGAGAGTAGAATCCAAAGTATAAGGCAAATAGTGTCTGGAAGACTACGAGAAGAATCAATAACACAGCAACTCCAATATTCCAATCAATTTAGTTGTCAAAATATGTCTTATGTTTGAAATTGACCACTTGGAGAAATACTTGGAATTTACTATAAATTGGAAATGAAATGGTATAAATATTCCTTAGACAAAATATTCTTGCTACATTTCTGGTTTCAGCGAAAAGAATATCCTGAAGCGACAAATCTGGAGGCAATCACTGTAGCGTCGCATTCACATTTCACACGGATTCTCAATTCGTTTAACTGGGGCAGGCAAGGATGTTGAAATGTAAAGATTTTGACGGTTATTTCTAATATCCTGAACTTTCGATAAATTGAAACTAAGAATGGGGAGAAGCTCACGAAATTTTAGAAAAAAGTATTTTTATTCTTTCCTCTTATCATTTATCCTAAGCAATTATTGTGAATTGAGGATTGTACTCACTGTGTAACTCTAGGAAGTTCAGCATCCAAATCATCGATATCGTCACTAGCTGCTTCAGTCACCGTACTGGTTTGGCTCATGAACACTGCGCCCCTAACACTCTCTCTGTCACCTCTTCGTATTCTACTGGGCGGTGGAGTTCCTTAATTTGAACATTTTATTAACCATAAGTAAGTGAAAAGCTGAGTTAGTACTAATTAAAAATATAGTGGTACTGCAAAAAAAACATTAATAGCTTATTCGACTATGTGCACTGGTGCACACCCAGCTCGACTTTTGGCAGTGCAGTGCAGCTTTCCATGATCGTATAACTCATCCGAGTGTTATGCATAACAATCCGCGTGTTCGGCTATGTGCAATGCACGAGTTCAGAGCAATTATTTTTTTCCGGCCAGTTGTCACCGCTTGGAAAGAGTTTGAACTTTTTGGAACTGGAATTTTTAGAAGTGCACTTGAACATAACCTTATATTTCCAATTATCAATAATGTACTAAGTCGAACGTGAAACGTCAAGCACAAAAAATGAGGGCGGGCATCATTCTATTTCGCTTTTTTTTTTCGCATTCTCTCCGTTCATAACTGGACTGACTCAGCGCCAGTTCTCTCGTTTCTTTCCTAAAGTTTCGAGTTTGCACCAGGCTAGTGTGAGATAGTCGAATACACTATAAGCAAATAATTAGCCATAGGGTGTACAACTAAATTAGATTGATATTAATGCATGAAAGATAGTTAATTCTAAAGGAAGAAATTACATCTCACTATATTTTATGAAATTTAATAGTCTTGTTTTGTTTTTATACACAATTGAAAAATCGAATTCTCAAAATCCACCTTTTACATTCTGACGCAACTAGCATAAATTGAAGCTAGGCACAAGTTTTGACTTGATACAAATGAATCATAAGATGTTTAAAGGAAAAAGGTTTGGGTTACGATGACAGCAGGTTATTCGTATTTTCTTGTGGTTTCACTTTGGTTTGGTGTAATATAATGCTATGTATATAAATTTTTTATTTAATAATTATTAGTTGGATATTAATAAAATCCAGAATCTGGGCATGTTGATTGCGACATTGATAATGCTAACATGAAAAATTATATTTTGACAGGAAATTGTAGTTTGTATAGCCAATCAATAATAATAATTGCTTGCTTATATTTTTATTCATAGGAAACATTTCATGATTATAAATAAACTTATTTTTGTCGAATTAACATGCATGTGGCATTATTGTATACCCTCAAAGACCTAGCCTTGGGAAAACCTTTTTTCACTTAATATAAATAGTACAAAAGAGTATTAAATCATAATATTTATTTTTACTATTAAGCCAAGCGATAGACCATTGAAATAGTGAGTTTTTCATAAAAACTCCAGTGGGAAAAAGACATTACGTAGGAATATCCTGATATATTTTCGACTCGCAAGCGTTGGTCAAAAAATACCATTACATTGAACATTTGAAACGAAAAAACGTCCATTTGTTAGTTTTTTGTTGGTAAAGTAACAGGAAAGCTTATTGAGTAATCGTATTAGAGTGAGAAGATAAATTGTAGACAATAAAAGAATACAACACGTTCTCAAGCGAAGTAATTGGATGATTAGGAGCGAAGAGAATTCGGAGAACCTGGGAAAATTTTGTTTTGGGAGATATTTTCCAAAAACAGTGGGAGTTCAACTAATAAGAAACAACAAGTTTCCGGGACATAGGTCCCGACGGACAATGAATTATACTTCAAAGTCAAACGGGGCTGGTATACACCCCAATTACCATTCTGGCTTGCAATTGGGAAGGACAAAAAAACTTGTAGACCGGTTTCAGTGTAATCGCGCCTTATCACTACAAGGTGTACGTTCTCCGTCTGAGAGTCTAAGAGTCTAATCCCGGACTGAAGAAGACACTAAAATCACAATCAATACGTGTGTTCCAGTAACGGAAATTTATGAGCTCTGACAATCCCATGAGCTTGTTATGAAGAAAAAAATGAATTTCCGAATTTGGGTTTGCAGCTAGAAGTGAATATGTCGCTTTTGTCACAACCTTTACATATCCGTTTCAAAATTCCAATTCATAATTAATATCGTGATATTATCAATTACGCTTTCAAAAAATTATATTTTAAATTTCGATTCTGATTCTAGTCATAATGTCATCAGGGCTTTGATAACATGACTAATATTATACAATTATGTATTGTTGTCTTTATTCATATGTATTTTGCCGGAACAGGTGTATCCACGCCTATGGGAGACCTTCGGGTTGTTTATTAACTAACCATTAATCACCTTTTCAATTACTTATATATTTTCTGAATAAATTATAATTATTATCATTTAATAACATCTATAATGAACATTTTGGTACTTCATATCTGTATATTTCAAACACGTTTTTAAATTTGAAATGGGATGATCTATAACGCATTAAAATATTGCTATTGCATCTTAGTAACACTGTTCTTCGCGTGAATAAAGTGCATACAACGAAATTGTTTCCCATGAAGTTTCAATCCTTTAACCTTTTTTTGGAAAATCACGGGTTTTCTTCGCTCCCTATTGTCCAATCACTTTGCCCAAAAAATGCGTTGAATTCGTATTTTTATTATCTACAATTAATGTTTGTACCACTATAATTACTTGATAAGCTTCCGTGTTATTGACAAAGAACTAAAAACGTACATTTCACCGTTTGTAATGTTTATAACTATTTAGGAAGCAGATTTGCCAGTAGAAAAATATGAGTTTCATACTGCCTAGTGCCTTTCACATGATGGCAAAGTCCGTTTTCTACTAGGACTTTTGTCATAAAAATTGGCCTATTGCTTAGCCTATATCAGGAAATGTATCATGCAGTAATTGAAATTTTGCGTTTCTTTTAGAAAAAAATATAGATATTTACAATAATTAGCAGTTTCATGAACAAAAAGTATAAAAGTTTCCCTATGGTGCAAAAGCGAAAATTTACCTAAAATAAAAATAGTAGATGTTTCTGTAGGTATGGATAGTGATAGTTGTTCAAAGAAAACGCTGAGAGTGAAGCATAATTCCCGAACAAACCTGATTTTGGTTCATCTATATACAGCATAACATCTGTATCGGATAAGGCCTTATTGGGCTGACCACTAATGGATGAAGGTACCATTGGCGCATCTGTCAATGGAGTACCTGGTCCTGGTGTGCTGACTTCAGTACGTGATCCTGGAGGATCCATTCTGTTTTTGGATTTCCTCCTCTTCAGAACCGATGCCTTCTTAGCAACCTGTAATATCAGGGACTGACCCAACGTATGGATATTCAACACCAATACATCAAACACTGCATCTAAAACTAAGCAGAACTGGGAAATTTCTGTTGTATTATATTGATCGACATGGTGGTTAGGCTCAACCTTATTCGGTTTTCATTTTTACTACATGGTTACGTTGTTGTATGGTATACAAGGTGTCCAGAAACTATCCTGCCCAATGTAAACTACCCAAGCAGCATTTTGACAACGATACGCACCTGATACACCGAAATTAACGTTATACTCCGCAAATTGAATGAATAAGGCTTTTACTTGATGAAGATCCATTCTAAACGATGGAATAAGAGAATTTAACTCGCTTAAGCCTTCACTTGTTTAAGAAAGCTACTGTGTTAACGGAACGCGTCATGTAATGAACTTAGTTCAAATGATATCATGAAGGTTTAAGCAAATTGAATTGTTCCATTTCATCGTTCTACTTCGTGTCGAAGTTAGTCACTCATGCAACGACGCTCTCTAGACTCTCAGACATCGTCGTATTATCGTTAAAGCACGACGTTGTTACAACCTCCACTCAAATTACTACTAGTACTAGATATTTTAGTATGGGCTAAACGTTGTACAACGTTTTAGTGAGTTATGTTAAACGTGTAGGATTCAACCTCCGAAACGCATTTTTGAGTTGAATTTAAAACGTCTTCGCGTAGTCACTTTTGCAATTATGATTCTTTCAAATATTTTAGAGGACATGCTACTATATTCAAATGAAAATATTCCTAGCTTTGAATTTTGTGAGAATACTGTTCGCAAAATTTGTCCATATGGTCTATATAGGAAAAGATCGAAAGAAATTGAGTAACGTTAACCTAACCTCGAAAGTTTATTTAAATCAACGAGCGTTGAACTTATAGACTGGAACTCAATATGAAATGAGAAGAAGGATTATGTCGTGAAAAATATTACATGAACACAGGAAGCTTGGAGAGCTTGAGTTTGAAGTATTTAGAAATAAATATTCGCCTGAATACAGTTATATCAAGGAAAGCAACTATCTACCAAACTAACAATATAAGTTTTATAATGTAGACAGAATGTTCACAGAATGTATTTATGAAACTGCTACTGTTCTAAAAACACTTTTACAATGTTCTTGTAGCTCTTATAAGCATATACTTTGCGCAGATAATGAAACAAATCGCCTGTTAGACATGCTTTATAGATGTTGTTTGCTGCTGTAATAAAAACAGTTTTTAGAACATTCATAAATATCCAATAAGAATCCCACGTGGAGAATAATTCCACTAAAATTTATCCGTTGCCATGGTGATCTGTCAAAAAACACGTTTTGATTGGTTAAAAACTACAGGTGTGGAATTTCGACTGAAATTTCCCAGTTCTGACAACTAAGCTAACATAAAATCGGTAATTGTATGTAAAACAGTCTACAAAATTTCCAATGATAACTTCATTTTTTGTAGATAACGATGGTACGAATAAGCACGAACAAAATATATCATATTGTACATGCTGACTGGTTGAAATTTTGTTTTTATGGCTGAAAAAGTTCATGTGGTCTTGATTTCATTGCTTGGATTCTATTCCCAGTTCCATCTATGGGAACATGTAGTTTCCAGTACCAATACACATTATACTCACAGTCGATTATCACAAAGTATTTTAACCTAATAAACAAGAGACTCATCACATAACTCGATAAATGTGTTTTTTTTAATTCAGATTGTGTCAACTTCCGTTTAGCTGGAATCAGTCATGGAAAAACTGTTGCCATGGCAGCCATTGTCATGGTAACGGATACACAAAAACCCAAATCATATGGTGAGGAAATACGCGGCTGCCGGTTTAACCACTTTCGTTTAGCTGAAATCAGTTATGGAAAAACTGTAGTCATGGCAACGATTGTTGTGATTGGTAGTAAACATAAACCCAAATCATATGATGAGGAAATGCGGGGTTGTAAAGTTGACCACTTTCGTTTAGCTGAAATCAGTTGCAGAAAAATTGTTGTTTTAACCATTGTTATGGTAACTAGCGAAGAAAAATCCAAATCGTATAGTAGGAAAGTCCTTGGTTGTGAAGTTGAGGTGCTGTTCACCTAAGATAATGAAATGCTAATACTATGTTTGAAAGATTCGCTGTAAGAGGCCATTCAAGTAATACGTAAGCAGATTTTCTACTATTTTTACCCTCCTTCCCCTTTGTCATATATTACCCCCCTCACAGTGTCCTTCTAAAATGCGTTCTCGATTATATTTTCTTTGTCCAAATTTGAATTGGTCAATCTGAAAGTATTTATCAATAAATTTTCTAATCCAAAGATCTGGATAAGACTGGATTTACGATTGAAATGTTGGAGCAGATTGATATCGCGAGCGAAGCGAGCACGCCGGGTCGACATTTCACAATTCGCGTCGACCCGGCGCGCATTTTTCAGTCTGTTGATAGCTGTTCATTCAATTTTTCCATTTGCAAATTGAGTATGTATTCCTGATGGTATAATAAAAGGTAGAACGTGTCGCGGGACACACGGTAGTTCCTTTTAAGCAAAAATTATGTGATACATCAGACGTTATAGATAAACAATTTGCATATTACTCGGTGGTCGAGTAGTAAGCAAACCAGACTCAAATTTTATTCTTAAATAATTATTCTGCTTGATATTAATAACGACAACAGGTAGACGTTTGAAATATTTAGCAGAATATTCATTATTATGGATAATGGTACGGTACCCTTCATGAGGGAGTCCGACTGGCAACATCTACTTATAACAGCATCGTATATTTAAAAAGGGAAACTGTAGCAATATACAAATTGGACATTCAAGAACTGTACGTTTACTACAAAAAAATTAATGGAAACATTAAATTGAATTTTTAAATAAAAAGTTATATTACAGTTTATAGAAATTTTTATTTTCTAGATTTTTTCTTAAGTGGGTCGTAGAAAAAATATGGTGTTCGACTGGTGTGGATTGTCCATATCGCACTTGAACGATTGAGCACTCCGCCTACGGAGTCGTGCTCAAACTTCGTCCTCGTGCGAAATGGCCATCATATCCACACTAGTTGCACAAACTACTATTTCTATCAAAATATGCCCTTTTACATTTAAAAACAACCTGCCAAATGTCAAATCAATATATCCATCCATTTCAAAGTTATCGAATTAAAAGTTTTTGAAATTACAACACCCTGTATTTCGAAAAGTAAATGTGCTAGACCCCCTAATCGTCATATTATCATTTTGTCCAATTTTACGAGAGGAATTTACATGCAAACGTTGTAATTACCCTTAACGTTCGAGATGCTTATAGTATATTAAGTATCAAGAACGGTAAGGGTTGTTTACCGGTCGACAGCAATATTGCTGGGGACCGGTATTACCCTTAACGTTCGAAATGCTTATACCATTTTTTGCGCGATCATATTGAAATATTCGAATTTCGAATAAAATAATTTAAATTCCTTCGAAATGAACGGAATGTCAACAATGACATTTATACTTCTCGATCAGCTTAAAATATAATTTGCATTTTTGTGAAATTGTTTTCATGCTATTTATCACTTTTTATATTGTTCTGTTCGATTCTGTTCATTAAAAAATATCAATTCTCTTATTTTTTTTGTTTCTTTTGTGTAATGAATGAAGTAATATATTATTTAGGACCACTCAAATGTATGTAGGGCTAGGACGTAGTATACTTACCGACGTCTGAACGGTAAGTAAATCACTTACCGACGTGTTAGACTTAGAAACCAGTAAACGCAACCTACTGACCTGACAACCGATGCTGTGAATAAACAAAAAAGATGGATCGCGCAATAGTTATTTATGATATGAGTGTTAAAAGTGAGGTTTTATTTTGTG
>CAJUYG010004605.1:0-16202 GCA_910591675.1 Galerucella calmariensis
TCTATACCAATTGATTCTGCCGATATTTTCGTCCACTTTGAAATTGTGTTAATTCCCAATGGTGAATTTTTGTACCATATTCCTTTCTCCCAATTTGAATGAACTGTTAAAAATAATCTTGTCACTGTTAGATAAGGAGTGGATTCTCTTTTTCAATAATTTTTAAAAATAAACGAACGGGACACAAATTGTTGTTAGCATTATTTCTTATCAGCCACTTACTGCCAGATAAAGCTTTTGATCCTCCTTGTGTCGTTTTGGAAAAGATTGGATTATATTCTACCCTGCCAGTAAAATTACCTTTATTATCATATTCTTTTTTAAAGTAATTAATATCACAATTAGCAGCTTCATTTCCACGCCATGCTAATTCGAACGAACATAAATGAAAAAACTTTTTTTCTACTACCGTGTGTAAAGTACGTACTTTAGACACATTTTCGAGTGCGTAAAACTTTATTTTACGCACTAGTGCGTAAAGAGTTTTACTTTACGCACTAGTGCGTAAAGAAAAAATTCCAATATGTATGTAGTTATAGATATCCAGTCTTATGAAAATATAGGTATAATAAACGGATATTAAATCAAAGTTTTTTTCATAAATTGGAGATAGAAACCTATAGAATTCGGTAAAATAACCTAATAATTATTTAACAATTATTGTTAAATAATTATTAAGTACTGGAAATAATACGGTAAATAGGTATAAGTTGGCGGTGAGTGACTGACATTTCTTTGTGAATTGAATCTGACATTTAAAATTTAACTTGAGATCTTCCGACTATACCTAGAGTAAGCAATTGTATTTTATATTCAGGAATTGAATTTATTTAGAAAACTATGATGTTATTTTAGATTATTATAAAAAGACTCTAAAGAAAATTTTAACTTACTTTACGCACTAGTGCGTAAAGTATGTTTCTTTACGCACTAGTGCGTAAAGAAAATTACTATTAAACTTTTGTATTTCAATTAAATATTCGCTAGTAGAAAAAATATTGTATGCAATTCGTGTGTAAAGACCTTTTTTTCGACTCATGTGATTGTCGCATTCGCCTGCGGCTCATGCGACAATATTCACATTCGTCAAAAAAAGGCTACTTTACACACTAGTTACATAAATAACTATTTTGTAACCCATCAGGATTATCTTCAGAATAATTATTTCTTTGGTAAACGCGTAAGAACTTCTTTTTCTGATTTCAGGTTCAGCCTGAAGCTTTTTACGTTTTGTATCCCTGGTGAATCTAGCAAATGTATAGGTAATATCTTTAAATGGATCAATTTTAATGTTAAATTCTAGAAAATATTTTTCCTGAACCATTTGAGCAGTCGTATTTCAAAATGTTTTCACACTAGCTTCAGTATAATCAGTTCCATCTCTTTTTTTTCATGTTAAAACCATAATCTTCAAGAATTTTTGCTATAACTTGTTCAGAAGTATCCTTTTCTAACGTATAATTACGTGCGTCCAGAAACATTCTAAACTGTTCCCACGCAGACTTTTTTGTCTTCATTGTATTTCGCGGTATACTTTGCTTAATTGTACTCTCTATTTCATTTATTGAATTATTTCCAAATCTTGTATTATTCATGTTAATAATACTTATTTAATTTTTTTTATTGGTGACCCATTTTACCTATTTAAAGCACGCCTCAGCGTGTTTAAATCGAACTTTAAAACACGCGCGTCTAAATCATGTCTAAATGACAATTTTTTTATTATCGATCTGACAGGAGTAGTTTGTAATGTCAAAACTTTTATTCGAACAATATTTAACAATGTCAAATTTATAAATTAAAATGGAAAGTGCCGCTGGTATTGTTTGAAATATTAATATTTCGATTTTCCAAATCTTAGGAAATGGTATTTAAATTAATACTATTGACAACGCATGACAACGCAAGGTATACATCACGAATTCAACCATTTGACATTTAGTTCTTATTTCCATCTATGATTTCCATTTCTTGTTGTTGTAGTAGTTATAGACCAGTATTTATAATTTCAAAGTGCACCAATAAAAAAAATAGCGTAAAGTATTCGTGGATAACTCGTCTTTAAAACACTTGCTCTATTTCGAGTACTCCGGCTTCGCCGTCGTGCTCAAAAAATCGCGCGTGTTTTAAAAACCTTAATATCCACTTATACTTTAATATACTATTGAAACAGTTTCAATAAGTTTTAGACAGTTAAATGAATAAATAAACAACTTAGTTTCCTTTTAAACCACTAACAAAGATTTTATATTGAATTTTATCACAGAGTGATAGAATTTTATACACATAGATTTGATATATTAAACGTCAAAAAATTGCCGCGACAAGACAAAAAATTGCCAGTTCAAAACCTTCAAATTTTGTCAGTTATCAATTCACTCTAGTGAAATAGTCAATTTATTATTGTCATTCATGAAGCTTTTTTGGTCGATGTATGCAGGCAGATCCCGTCAGCATCATTTCACGTTAGTAAATTCGAATCGAAAATCACACATGTAAACGAATGACAAGTGAATCCCTTTTATCCAATAGGTTTTATGGAAAT
Source organism: Galerucella calmariensis (assembly GCA_910591675.1). NCBI lineage: Eukaryota > Metazoa > Arthropoda > Insecta > Coleoptera > Chrysomelidae > Galerucella > Galerucella calmariensis. The sequence goes on from CAJUYG010004605.1 coordinate 2,546, forward strand.
GGATTTCCCGAACAGTGGAGTACATATTCAAAAAATTTAAATATTTATTTATAAAACTAGTGGAAATGACAATATTTATAATTTTCCCAGAGGGATGAAAATCCGGCCGAAAACAGGTGTTCTGGCTTCCGTAAGCCACGCCTACTTTGAACACTTTATTAATAAAAATTATTTTAACATATTAAATATGAAATTTAAGAAATGAAAAAATTCAGGGGCTTACTGGATAGATAAATGAACAATAATCCGCCTAAAAAAAATTTCTATCACAATTTTTCAATTAGTTATTCAATTGTTAACTAATAATTTTTTTCTGCTTGAACATGAACATTGCAAGTGTGATAATTGTTAAACTATAAATTTGGGATTTTTTTCCTCTCTTGGAGCAATTCTTGAAAGGCTTCACAATAGATCCCCGTTGGAAAAATTAAAAAATGTTTATTTTTCAGGTTTTTATTAATAATTATCGTTGTTGCAAAATTAAAAACTTAAATTAATCATTGTAAAAATTTTTTTTTTCAAATATTATTAATGATCCGTTTCTATGTTATTAGAAGCTGCATATAAATAATTTTTTAAAATTTTTGTCTGTTATTGTTTAAAAAATTGTTATAAACAAATGCGTTGTTTATTAGATAATTGAAAAATTTTTTATGGAATTTCAATCTGATACAAATAATGATTTTTAAAAGAAAAATTGTTCCTTAAAGAAATTTTTTCATTGCTTAAAAACGCACTTGTTAATTAACAATTATTTTCTCCCACTTCTAATTAATATTAAGGAACACTTTTTTTTAAATCATTATTTATTTTTCTTTTCGATATAAAAAAAAATATTATTATTTTTTCATTGTTTATATAATAAACAAATTGTTATAAACAAATAAATTTTTACCTCATATTTTTTTTCCTATTCTACTTACTGTCAAAAAAACATAATAACATAAAAACGGATCATTAATAATATTTGTAAAAAAATTTTTTTTTCAATGATTAATTTAAGTTTTTAATTTTGCAACAACGATAATTATTAATAAAAACCTGAAAAATAAACATTTTTTAATTTTTCCAACGGGGATCTATTGTGAAGCCTTTCAAGAATTGCTCCAAGAGAGGAAAAAAATCTCAAATTTATAGTTTAACAATTATCACACTTGCAATGTTCATATTCAAGCAGAAAAAAATGATTAGTTAACAATTGAATAACTAATTGAAAAATTGTGATGAAAAATTTTTTTCAGGCGGATTATTGTTTATTTATCTATCCAGTAAGCCCCTGAATTTTTTCATTTCCTAAATTTCATATTTAATATGTTAAAATAATTTTTATTAATAAAGTGTCCAAAGTAGGCGTGGCTTATGGAAGCCAGAACACCCGTTTTCGGCCGTATTTTCATCCCTCTGGGAAAATTATAAATATTGGTCCTACAGTTCCGGGAGTCAGGGTTTTCTTAGGAAATTTCCTCCTCTTTTCAAATCTTTATTAGTATTTGAGATATTTGCAAAAAACTAAACCCCCCTTTTTTTAATTAATTGTTAATAACTTTTGCAATTTTTGTTTGCGGAACTTCATTTTTTTCAGAAATCATCTAGATGCCATCCCGAATCGAATGACACCTCGATCATAATTTTCGGAGACTGCTGAAAAAAGTTGGCAAAAAGGCACTTCTTGACTAGACTATATGTTTAAGGCCGAGGAACCCTTCAAACTTAATTTTTCAAATATTCTAATAACCAGAATGTATTTTATACCGTTAAAGCTTTTAAAAAAGGACAGGGGTTACCCAAATGAACACCCAAGCTTTTTACTTGGATATCCTTTATCCTAATGGAAGACCTGTGGAAAAATCAAAATAGAAAGATCTTCGAAGTCTTCTTCCTTATATTCCGCAAATGTGTCACGATTTCTACACCGCAGTTAAAAGACAAATGAAATAGCTGAAGATGATGACATGGACCAGAAACGGATGAATAGTGGACCCCAGTGGTATGTTTTTGTGTTAAAATTTTGTATTTGGCAAAGTAGCCGACTAACTGGAATTTTTTCTTTTCTTTTACCATTATACCACTCTGCTTCTGAGCAAATCAAGTCAAGTGACGTTGTCCCTCAATTATAAACCAAAATTCCATGTCTGTCAGGGCACGTAGCCTGAGAAGTAGTTAGTGCTTCTTAGTTAACAGTCTCTGTTATTTGAAAATTAATTTTCAAAATCTTTGTAAGGCGTTTTAATAGTATCAAACTATTTATCTTTGACGTCCATTAATAAGAAAGATCAATAAAACATTACTGACATAAAGAAATACAATTTTGTACGAACTGAGCGATTTATTAATTTCTTTTATAGGTAAATATTTAATCGATATGTGTGGATAAACGACTCTGAACATGTCTGAACCTCCTAAATAAACATAGTGACACTTAAACAGTGTTTAAACACTAAATAATCAATGCCTATAATAAATAACTGCTTCACCTCAAACAATAATCAATTATATAAAGTAAATACTAGACATAGTTCGGAATTACTTTGGTCTCTGATATTTACACAAATACCGCTAAATACACATAGGCGTGTAGGATTTTCTGTATTTACCAACGAAGGAACACAATACACCGGTCTTCCAATGTTGTAGTCAAATATTCAGGAATTTAATAATAAAGATCTTAAACTATGTATGTTCAAAAAACAGCTGTAAGTTTAAAAAAGGAGTAGTAAAATGTATTCGATATCAAAAAACATTTGCTCCAATTATAATGAATTTACAATTTACAAGCAAATATTAATATTCACAATATAGGAAATACCTCCACATTTCTATCAAGTGTGGCAAGAAGTTTTAGATATAGCGCTGGCAACACAGGATCTAAAACATATAGTAAAAGATTGGAGAGTATCGGGTGAACCATCTCTATCCGATCATAGTATTATAACATTCAAGCTAGAGTTGAGGGAAGCCTTAAGAGAAAACGAAGTGAAACATATTGGGACAACTATAACACTTGTCTGAAAGGAAATCCAGCACATATACAGAGGAAAGGAAGGGCTAAGCACCATCTTGACATGGAAAAAGATCTTTAGGATCCAAGCAGGGCAATAAGCGAAGCATTTGAAGTGAACTGCCATTTTCAATTACAACAAAGCAGCATAATAGATGCACCCTGGTGAAATAAACATCTTATGGAATTAAAATCTCAAACCCGGGACCTTTTTAATAAAACTATACTCACCGGAGACTGGCAGAAATAGACCGAAGTGAGAAACATCTACTACAAAGAAATTAGAAAAGCTGAAAGAAATAGCTTCAGGAAATTCTGTAAAGATGTAAACACAATACTTGCTGCGGCAAGACTTTACAAAGTCATGGCGAAAAGTAGGGAATACACAGATATGGCTTTGAGGAAGCCAGACGGTAAATATATCTGAAATGTTACTAGAAACTCATTTTCCTGGCAGTGAGTACCCCAAATAGTGGTACTCTTGAAGGTCATAACAGGCCCTCGAGAGAAAGTACTACAATGGATAAGCATATTTTTTAGTAACGATAGGTTGAAATGGGCTATGAACACCGAAAGCAGATGGAATTTTCCCTCCAGCTCCAGCAAATACCACATTTTGTTAGAATCAGTCGATGCAGCTTAGAAGTTGCTTATATAACAGAAGCATGGAGAAGGGAAATAGTAACCTTTCTTCTAAAATCTGGAAAAAGGCACACAACAAATCCCGCATCATTCAGACCAATTAGTTCAACATAGTTTGTACTCAAAACGATGGAAGCAGCTATTGACAACTATATTAGAACGGAAATCTTAGTCTGGCGGAGGATATCCGAGGTGCTCTACATAACCAAGAAACTGTGCATTTTTGGAACTTTAGTTCTTTACGCCAGGTTATGTTTGAGCGACCAGGGGTCGCGACGCAAAAGATCTGACCGTTACGCGTTACGTTACGCTACGTTATGTTACGTTGCTTCGTTATGTGCCTTGCTTGCGTGCTTGTGCCTCCTTAGTCTCTTTCTCGTTTACGAAGCAGCGATTCATAATAATAAATATGCTCCTACCGGGATTCGAACCGGGCCGCCCGCGTGCAATGCGAGCATTCTAACCACTGAACCACCGATGCTATATTGAAATTCTATGCAAAGCTGGTATTCACAGTGCTAGTGATCTACTTGAATTTGTTCGGATAAATTTTTACTATTATTTCCATAATTTTTTTGCGCGATTAAGGGGTCTAGCTACTTTTCGAAATACAGGGTGTTGAAATTTTGAAAACTTGAATGTTTTAATTCGATAACTTTAAAATGGATGGATAAATTGATTTGACATTTGGCAGGTAGTTTTTAAATGTAAAAGGGCATATTTTGAAAGAAATTGTAGTTTGTGCAACTAGTGTGGATAAGATGGCCATATCGCACGAGGACGAAGATGGAGCACGAAGCCGTAGGCGGAGTGCTCAATCGTTCAAGTGCGATATGGACAATCCACACGAGTCGAGCAGCATATTTTTTCTACTACCCACTTAGGAAAAAATCTAGAAAATAAAAATTTTTATAAACTGTAATATAACTTCAAATGAAAAATTTAACAATTCAATTTTATGTTTCCACTAATTTTGTGGTAAACGTACAGTTCTTGAATGTCCAATTTGTATAATGCTACGGTTTCCTTTTTTAAATATAACTGGCCTGTTGGCTCTGCCAGTAACAAAAACTTGAGAAAAAAAAAGTAGATGTTGCCAGTTGTACTCCCTCATGAAGGGTACCGTACCATTATCTATAATAATGAATATTCTGCTAAATATTTCAAACGTCTACCTGTTGTCGTTATTAATATCAAGCAGAATGATTATTTAAAAATAAAATTAACAATAAAAAAAATTCCTCGCCGGTAATCGAACCCGGGTCTAACGCGTGAGAGTCTGGTGTGCTTACTACTCAACCACCAAAGAATATGCAAATTGTTTATCTATAACGTCAGGTGTGTTACATAACTTTTGCGTAACAGGAACTAAAGTTCCTACCGTGTGTCCCGCGACACGTTCTACCTTTTTTTTTTTGTCATAGAAGGAGCTTTTGACAACACTCCACATGAGACTGTCAAGAGAGCATTAAATAGAAGAGGTGTAGACAGGACAACATCCAAATGGATGTTGTAGTAGAGTAGCAGAGACTAGGACGAGCAAAGGCATTGTCTCTATCTGTCAAACTAGAGGATGTCCATAGGGAGGAGTAGCATCTCCACTAATGTGGAGTCTAATGGTTGACGAAATCCTGTGTGGTTGGACTGTCCTCGGAATATCCTGCTAAGGATATGTCGATGATATTGTCAAAACATCCAGGGGAAAATTCGAAAACACCCTTTGTGACATCATACGAAAGAGTCTGAACTACACAAATAGCTGGTGTAGTCGTATCGGATGTATAAAAAAAAGCCAATTTCCATTGCTTGGAAACAATCGTACGTTTTAGTAATGAAAATAGTGACACATTTATTCTGTTTCTCAATACACTTGCAATTATTAATAGCAAACTGTTCGTTGCTTTCAACTGATTTAATTACAATTATTATTATTGATTCTAAAATATTATCCACAAAAAAAGCAGATCATGGAAAATGTAGGTTAAATCAGAAATCAGTTAAATCAACTTTTTCCCATTTTTGAAAAAATATTTGGTGGCTTGTCAATTTTGAATTTTTCTACCAATTAAAAAACTTTCAGATGATCGTATCGTCAGATCACGGATCTGTGGAAATCCACCTTGATAAGGATTGCTTAACTTATCTGTTGAAATTTAATCGCTGATAATTCAGCCTCTGTCCTTTTTGTATAAAAATACATCATCGTCTCGACTGACAGCACTTAAATATAGACAACACTTTATACATAAATTATTATTATATTAATAATTGTACCTTTTATAATTAAAAATATATGATTCAACAATATTTATTTCTTGTTTGAAATAAGTATATTAATACACACAGTTGTATTTCAGGAACTTTTAATAGAAGTACAAAAAAAAGGTTCACAAACATGTGCTTATTATTTTTATGACTACTTTCACATATCTTATAGTTTTAGACGGTGTGGAGCCATCTATGATCATGGATTACATTTTGAATAGCTACTAAATAATTTTATTGCAGCAGAAGACCGTGAATTGATGAAAACTGTTTATGAACTTCAGCATGAGTAATTAAATAATTAAATGATTCGGGAAATAATCTTATCAAATATAACGTGACCTTATTTAATCAAATAAATTTGCCTTCAAAAATTTAACTCCTCAAATTCGAAGATTTATGTTCAAAGAATAAAATTTGCGTGAAACGTCATGCATGAGGTCTAAATTATGAATTATCTAGAAAATAATTACGACATTGTTACGACCAAACTTATTACAAAACCTTCACAAACTAAAATTCACAAAAATCCTGTTAGCAATGATGAAATTTTCATATTTAGGTATATATTTGGAATCCTAAATTAAAATATAACGTAGCCGACTCTGTATAAAACTAACATTCTTCCTATTACTTGCCGTACACAAATTTGAGCCGATCGACCAATTACCGCATATGGAGTGACAACTATATATCCAATAAAAATGCAGTAAACAGCTAGCCGATGTTTTTTGTTGAATCCTAGAAAAAACTGCTTTACAAATTTATTACAAAGAACAAATGATATGAAATATGCATAGTGTGCGTTCAGTGTTTAAACTAGTGAATATGTATATTTTAGAGTTTATTCAGGTAGGTAATATTTATTTTATTTTTAATGTTATGAATAGATTGTTATATTATACTAATATTTCACTTTTGAAAACTAGGAGTTCTAAATTGTTGCATCATTTTAAGTAGAAGCTTGTTTTATGAAAATACAAGTGTATAAATTCAGAGGTGATTTTGCCAACTTTGAAAATTAATATCGTTGATAAAGACTGGATGAAAAAAACATTATTTATCATTCAATAATGAATTGCTCACAAGAAATATAACATGTTTGTATTTAACCTAATAAATTTTTGTACATTTCTTGTTAGTAACATGTATAAGTATATGAAATCAAGTAATTAGATGTTGCCAGATCAACAAAAAGTTAGGTATCTGGGTAATTTTAAATTGCTCTTATGGACGTTATTCATGGTTTTCATCGAAATTAAACTAGAATTATGTCATCTGGCTATGCCGAATCACTTAAAATTTCGTAATATATTATAGAAACAACTCTATCAATAATTTATAATGACGGAATCAAATTTTCCGCCGGAAAACCAACCAAATGTGAAATGAACACCAAAAAGAGGGTGGAAAGTATTGTTTATCAGTCCAAGGGCGGAAAACTCATAACGCCACGATTTTTCAAGTTTTTCACCATAAGTTATTTGATTAATTTGCCGTTTCACATCTAACAGGGTCATTTTTTGCCCTTGTGACACAAAATTTTGTTTTTTTTCAGACAATATTGATATCACTGTCATTTATTTTATTTACAGATTTATACGCTCGTTTCGGCTCCAAAAATGCGATATGCCTAAAGGTAGGAGACTGTGGAGAAGAATAACAAAAATAGAAATATTTGTGCAAGTAATACTAATTTAAATAGAGAAAATAAAAATAAAACATTTCTCATAAAAAAGATTAATTTTATCATCTCCAGTATTAGCAGGAAATATTTAAGTCTCCTTCAAATGCTTAACTTTCTAATTAATTTATACGTAGACTAATTTTTTATTTTTGTTATTCAAAGAGTATGCCTGAAATGTTTTTGTTATTTTTTACAATTTTTCGTAAAGATTTTTCACATTTATTAATTTCATAAATATATTTGATATTGGAAACACTGCAGCAAGAGGATAGGTTTATGTGCAGTTTGTTTGTATTTTTTTCAGGTGTATCAAACGTTCTGTGAGCAAATCGGTCAATCATTTAAGTACTAATTAAATTTAATCTTTTTGAATTTAAATAAAAAGTTATCACTATAATTAGTAATAAAAAAATACAAAAAACTATTTATCAACTATTCAATATACAGGGTGTCCCGTAAATAAGTACCGTAAATTAGAGGCATGATAGATGGTTAAGAAATATTTAAAATACCCAAATGTAACTTTTCTCTAACCTTCTTAGTTTGTGAGATACAGGCTGTTTGAAGGCTTAAAAGAAATACACATTTTATTTCATATCTTCTCAGGGGATGAAAGTTCAAATTAAAATTTTTTTTTAGGTTATTGTCTCTTCAAAACACATAGACAGTATGATCATGTCAAATTCTAATGAGCCAGTGGCGTGGTAAACTTTTATTGTACCATATTTTTAAAATATCTTGTATTTAGACCTAAAGACTTTTGTATGCAATTCTTTGTTAAATTTCCTACATAAAACTCGATAGAGCACTCCATTTTCAAGATTTTTCACTTTTTATTAAAGTAAGACACTTTTTTAGTTGTTTTTTCTTAAATAAATTTGTAGTACCTACTTGAAGATCACTTACAAATAAAAAGTGTCTCACTGCAATAAAAAGTTGAAAATATTGAAAATGGAGTGTTCTATCGAGTTTAACGAAGAGTACCTTTTATGTAGGAAATTTAATAAAGAATTGCATACAAAAGTCTTCAGGCCTAAATACAAGGTGTTTCAAAAATATGGTAGGTACAATAAAAGTTTACGAAATCCTCGTATCACGCCACTGGCTTATTAAAATTTGACATAATTACTACTGTCCATGTGTATTGAAGAGACAATAACCTACAAAGTATTTTAAATTTTGTACTTTCATCTCCCGAGAAGATATGAAATAAAATGTGTATTCCCTCTACACCTTAGAACAGCCTGTATCTCACAAACTAAGAAGGTTGGAAAAAAGTTGCGTTTGGGTATTTTAAATATTTCTTAATGATCCATTATGCCTTTAATTCACGGGACACCCTGTATAATGAATAATTGCTTGAAAAATTTGGAAATATTCTAAGAAACCTGAAGTTTCACTCCTTTATTTAAAAACATTTATTGAACCTAGCATTTTGTTATTAAAATAAAAAAAATTAAAATAAAAAAAATTGAAATTGCTTAAGGATTCCCCTTTTTTCACAACTAAGCTTTAGCACCGTCCATAAATTTCAATTTATGGACGGTGGCTTTAGTATTAATTCAAGAAATACCTATCAAATTTTTTCAACTATTTTCAAACATCTACTTACTGGAAAAGTACTTATAATTATTAATTGTTATATCAAGACACACATAATTCACTAAGTGAAACCGAAATGCTCCAGACATCTCAGGTTTGATGATTCAGGAAGAGGAAAATCAAGTATTTCTGTAGCAACGTTCTGGAAGCCAAAAGGTCAATCACTTAACTCAATTTAATATTTTTGAATTTATATAGAAATTTATCAAAACAAAAATGAGAAATAAATTTTATTAACTCTGAAACATGAAAAGAAAAATTACTTTAAAAAGTCATTTTTTTCTCAACTTATATTTCAAGATAGGTACCTTAAATGTTTTCCATAATTTATAAAATTAGTTAGTCCAGTTTATTATTAAAGACAGAAAATAAAAATAAACTTTTAGTCTCAGCTAAGATTCAGGATTTTTTTTCCCAATATAAAACATTTTTTAAGCCTAACATATTATTAAGTATTTTGTTAAAAAATTATTAATTTTGAAATATAAAGATACTTCCAGAACGCACTAGGTACAACGGAATCTTCCAGACAACTCAGAAGAAGAACTCAGGGTGTTTCCAAACTTTTATACTCTAGATTATATTCAAATAGATCAACAGAAATTTTTTTGTGGTTACACAAACTTTTCAAATTGATGTATATAGAATAATGTGATAACAAACCTTTCCATGGGTACAATAAAGACTTGTAGTTTTTGAAAGTTGAAGTAATATTTAAAAGTGTTCACTATAATCCTTGATTATATAGTCTCTATACTCAAGGCTATAATATAATCTTAATCTGGATACTGCCAGACAAGACAAGACAAGTTTATTATTTCAGCAATTCTAAATATTTTTCATTCCGAAACTTTTCTCAATTTGCATTTTTTAGAAACTTGTTAATTTTTGTATTCCCAAAAAAGAGTGTGTGGGTAATATGCTAAGATTTTCACGGACTACAAGGACAAAGCTCATCTTCCCTATACTGACCAAATTGTATGAATTATTTAATTTAGTAAATTACAACATGATAGGTGTATTCATGCAGTACTCTAAAATGTAATATATTTTAAATCAGTCATGCCACCGGCTTTTATAGATAGGTGAGTTAGGTACCTAACAAACACAGGTACTGACTCTAGGTTGATCTAACGACTTAGAGTCAGTATCATAGAGAAACTATGTGATGTATGCCTTTGACTAAGAGATGAATGTGGTGGCAATCGCCGGCCGGTAAATGGAAATGGTCGATTACGGTTTTTAGTGATGGTTTATGGAAAAAATGCAGTTCAAATGATATTGAGATGGAGATTGCGCCGTGGATGGTTCCAAATGTAAGTCTTAGTTTTACTTTCAAATATTTTCTTGTTTTTTTATGGATAATGTAACTATTATTTTAACTTTATGTATATACAGAGTGTTTCAATAAAGGAAATGGGAGAAAAAAGGAAAAATGTTACCTAGCATAGAGCTTATCAATTATACACATTAATATAGCAATTATACACATTAATATAGGTATTTGTCCACGACCACATAATAATAAGTCAATATTTTACCTCCTAACTAAAGGTATATGGTACCCATATATCAACTGTCGTGAATTATAATTCCCGACTAGAGATGGGGGTACAATATGAAATAAACTATTAAATCTGTGTATTTTGTTCAGGAAATTTGTTTCTGACATATATCGTATCTATAAATTATTTTAATTTTTAGTGTTGATACTTTTCATAACGATATTTTCTAATATTAAGTATTTCAAAACAATATATTTATAACGGTACGTTGTATTGATACTTTCTACAGTATCGCCCATCTCTATATATGTCAAATTATTTGAAGTAGCTGCCACAACATTTTGAGGTTAGTAATATGCCAAATCGCTACTGACTTTTATTTATTAATAAATAAATTAAGTGTCGTGGACAAAGTGTGACGCAAACGTCACCCATCGTGAATTATGACTATCATAAATTGCTCGTTTAATAATATACTATTATATATGTCAAAGGTAATAGTATAATACCGTTGATTGAAGTCAACGCTAACACCTTTGACATCTATTGATAACACGCTCTACTAAAATGACAACGTATTTGCAGGAAACTGTAAATAAAGTAGATAGATATTATTTATACAGGGTGTTTAATTCGGAAAGGGCCTAACTTTGACTGTAGATGGGGATCACTTTCGTGCTTCCAAAAACCTATATTTAATGTGAATTCCGCACTCAATAACCGAGATACAGGGTATTTTATAAATGTATCCTATTTCTTTCGAACCTCATAACTTCCGAGTTAACCTGTAGATTATTTTGAAATTTGGTACACGTAATAACCATTACCTAGAAACTCCATCAAAAGCCTCTCCAAAAAGATAATGCAGGTCCGGCTTAAAAAAAATGTTAAAACTCGTCAAAATTGCTCTTTATAATTGGAAAGAGTATAAAAAATCGAATCTACTTATTTTCTTTTTATTTTTCCGCAAACAATTGTACTACCAAATATGTACCGTCAAAGTTATAATTTATGTACGTTTTGGGGGTGACAATGGTATCGGAGAGATTTTTTTTATTTTTTAGCTTGAAATGGAATCTATTCAATGCATCTAGAGAAGCATCCTAGAAATTCAATTGAGTTTGTATGTTTACGAGTACAGACCACTAAAAAATGTGATTACAGGGCCGTATTTAGGACATACTCATTCGATATGTTTCGAATATTTCGAACACCCTGTACTCGTAAACATACAAACTCAATTTAATTTTTAGGATGCTTCTCTCTAATGGTTATTGTATGTATCAAATTTCAGAATAATATACAGGGTAACTCGGAAGTTAAAAGGTTCGAAAGAAATGGGATACATCCTGTATCTCTGTTATAAAGTGCAGAAGTCACATTGAATATAGGTTTTTGGAAGCACCAAAGTGATCCCCATCTACAGTTGAAGTTAGGCCCTTTTCCAATGAAACACCCTATATAAATTTTAAAGGAAGTAATTCTTATCTGTAAAATATCTTTTCCTACGATCACATAGGAAAGTGACATATATCGCACTGTCTAGTTCTATGGAAAGTGGCCTTTATTCATAGGCGTACGAAAAACAATCTTATCCGTACGTGTACGGATAAAAAAGCTGTCAAATGAATTTTTATCAAGATTGACCACTGGCAAGTTGTCAAATATATAATTTTTAATTAGATTTACCTATGTTATATCTAAATTTGAAGTGATCTATTTGAAAATTGACATTTTTGTCATTTTCTTGATTGAATAAAATTTAGGGCGCGGTCGAGGATCGAACCCGCGTACTCTTCGTCAAAAGTCCGATGTTGAACCAACTAATCCAAATCACCTGTTATAATATTAGGAAAATGTAATCATCTTGAAAGGTATTCATGATAAGTATGTATGAAATATGATTAACACTAATAATTTTACGTTCAATTTCTATAATTATCCAAACAATTAATAATTGTAATAACCTACCTATATTATATAGTTAAACTACTTGAATTTTTGTCACTAATGATAGTTATTGTTAATTTTGAAATCAATTATGTTGACTTTAATTGTAACATTTTGTGTATTGATATGTCAGATGTTGATTACACATTATTTGGTGAAATTATCACGTGATCGTAGTAAAAATACTGTACATTACTCGTGCGTTTTTCACACTCGTGTGAAAAATGTCACTTTCCGCACACGTTATGTAATATACTATTTGTATATTCAAACTTACTTCTATGAATGTCATAGCATAAAAAATGGTAACTTGGATTTCGGAAATTTTAGAAAATAGAGGAAGCATTATTAATACGAGTCTGTATCCAGTGGGTTTCACAAGCTCCGTAATAATGTCTTTGGCAGTTCGTTTTTCATTTCTCAATACATCGTTTTTCTCTTGCTTCTTTTTAATTTTTTTAACAACTAACCAGAGGCGGACTAAAAAATCTTCAATATTTAAATGTAAAATAATAATTTTGGTATTTACTTAATTTATCCGTCAAGATTAGTTTAAACCCAACAAAAATTAATATTGCTTTGTAGCCAATGTCAATGTCAATGTTAATGTCAAACGAGATATCACTCGCCATAAGGACCTATTTGAAATTATTGGCCAGAGTGGCACTGTGACGTCATCTATTACTATTACGTCACCTGTTACCATTCGTAGAGAAGTTTACAACACTTTATTTTCACCCTCCAAATTTTATTAATGTAAGTGTAGCCGTTCAAAAGATACGAGGGGGGGAGGGGACTTTTGAATAGCACTGTATATAGGTTGTCACAGTAGTTATTTGCCCCAATTGGAGATTACAAAGTTAGGATCCTATATTTCTGGATAGACTTTATAGTCCCAAATATTAGGTAAATGAACCTATACTTACATTATTTGGAGGAAACAAGTCCGAGTCTCAAAAAACACAATTGTCTCAACATTTCTGATGACCGTATGCATTAAAATATACC
>CAJUYG010004606.1:0-16199 GCA_910591675.1 Galerucella calmariensis
CAGAGTTGGTTCCGAGGGATGTAAAAATACATTTCTCTTCGAGACCTCCCCCGTATAATGGATAAATATTTATTTATTTCATTGGTCATATTAATATACCCTTTCTGCTATTTCCCTAACCTTATTTGTTCTCATTAAGAAACAATACTTGACGGAGAATAAATGGAAAGTTTACAGAAACATCATGCAGTCCATTAACACTTCGACATATGCAGTTTTGAAAAAACAAGAGGGAGTCTCCCTCTGGCGTATTCGTATATGTACGAATGTGTTCATTCTAAGCCCGCACACACAAAAAATATAACGAGCGGCACAAACACCATTCCGCGCTTTACAAGTAGGCTAAATGATAATTCCATTACAGTACTTATAACAGGGTTTGTCAAAATGTTTTGCGTGTTTAAATTGAGAATTTTATAGGAACTAATACAATTTTGAATTCTTATTGCAATTAAATTCCTTATTTATGTTCAAATTCGTTAAGCTTTAACATTGTGGATATGACGATATGTAAAAGGACTTCTCTATATACTGTAAGCTGGAAATTCTTGGACGCGTTCACATTTTGATAGCCGCTGGTTTTATGTACATCGCTTTGGGAAATGGGAGAAAATTCACCGACCGCCGGGATTACATTATAACAATTAGTTAAATCAAGTTTAATCTTGCGTGGGTATTTATAAAATATGCACCTACCTATACATGTATTCTTTTTTTTCTCGAAAATTAACAATTTAGATTTTATTACTTTTTTTTCCTTTCGGTTTAAGATAGAATAAAAATTGTTTCGCTACTTTTAAAAGAAGAAGTGAAAATAGAAGAAAAGTATTAGGATTGGATGGAATTGAAGATAAATGAACATAAAAGTTGAATTTTAAGAAAGGACTATGCTTCCAGCTTATGGAAAATAAAAGACCACTCAAATGCGGATATTTTGATACCAACTTATTCGTCTTGAAAAATAGAACATTTGATAACATTGCGCCAATGTTGTAATTTAATTAATAAATCCACAAAATCAGTTTATTTCTCAGAAATTTTCGATTCGATAACATAATCTAACCATTCAATAGGACACCACCTGCTGCGGTGAAACAGAGTCGGACTTGTGAATATAGTTGTACATACGAAGAATACCCGTTTCGTCGGATAATAGGATTATACTTTTCAGTTGTATAAAGATATGATAGATTGCAAATATTTAGGAGTATGAGAGAAAAGAGCGTATCCATCTAATAGTAGACTAACAAGTTTTAACTACAAATGAAAATTAGGTCGGTTCAGCTCTGCCTGGTTTTATTTATTCATTTCTTATTTATTTATTGAAAAACTAGGAAAAACATATTAAAATTGTTGTTTGAAGGTAGAAAAGTATTAAAAAGACACATAATATACAGAGTCCCTATTATTCAATTGATTTATTTTAAGACAAAATTCGAGAGGTATCCAAAACTACAACATGTGCATGAAGAGACTTTATCTCGCAGACTATCATTCAATCATTCATACGTTTAGGTTGGGTTCAACAGCCCAGGCACTTGAACTGAATCTTTGTACCATTGCCCATGTTATCTACCTACTTCCAGTCCAGAAGCTATAGTGCTTTAATACAACTAAATGCAGATAAATCTGTGGCTAGTATTTCAGCCGAATGTAGTCAAATTTGGTTACCAATGTTAGAAAGAGAAATTTCCAATATTCAATTACCTGCGTTATCAGGATAGCATCATAAGTTTTTATCCAGGCTTTCTTATGATTTATCATTGGAATAGTTATTAATCGATACACACTTTAATACACAAAAAACACCAAACTGAGTTATACATATTTTGAAAACAAAAATAATCATACACAAAAAAGTATCAACAAACGCGTTTTATTAACAACATTTCCAAAATAAGCGAAAAAAGCGCTATCCCAATAAAAACCGTTCCTGGAACGTGCACTTCACTGGATTCCATTTCTAGTAAACTATCATATCTTTGGAATGTAATAAAATAAAATATTTTATTTCGCATTTACCAGAGATGTGATCTACTATGAATGGACCTTAATAAAATTTGACAACAAAGTTTTGTAGTCTTAAACTTCAAAATATTATTGATTGTCTAGTTGTCATATTTTTTTCGTTGTGTCAGATAGGGACCAAAAATTATTTTATTACTAGTTAATCTTGACAACGTCGAAATAAAAAAATAAAAAACATTATTGTGGTTTGATTCCCAAAAAATGAAAGACAAAATAATAAGTAATGCCACAAGGAACTTACAGAAGATATATTAAGATGCTTTAAATTTCAATCTATATATTGACCTGTTGTCTCATTTGCTATACTGCTGCAGGCACTTGTTCACATTCTATATTCGTATTTTATATTAATTTCTTTGTTTCTTTTTTGCTCCTTTTATCTTACTCTCTCTTGTAAATCTTCCAGCTGTTTTCAGGTCATTCTTATTGTATATTTTAATAAAGGAACTGTTTGGAAATTTAAATCACGTATAAAATATTTGGCTATCATATAACCACAGAAGCAATCAAGTGAGAGAGTCTACATCGATAACTTGTAATAATCGATGATTACCCATAACACAGGAAATTTTCGAGAAATGCACCGTCTTTTTTACCTGGGGTGGACTCCAACTTTATTTCTATCAGTTAATATCATTCGTTATTTGATATTAGTATTCTCAGATGAATAAATTTAAGTTTTCAGTGAATATAATATAGCTCTTTAATTCAATTAAATTCCTGGACAGGTCGAAGATTTCTAGGTACTAATAGATTGGTCCAAACACGTAAGCTGCGACTATCTAAAACCTTCCATAGCGAGACTCGTCAGTGGAGAGAACAGATTATTTCTCATCTTCCTGACGATTTCGATGTTCCAGAGCCCAAGCGAGTCTTTGGCGTCTGAGTTTCAGAGGTGAGTGGATGAACTCTTCTTAAAAGACGCCCTGATCTTAAATTGACCCCAGAAAGCCTTCCACGTAGAGTTGCTACACTGAAATCGAAGTTCTGGTCGCATTAAGAAACCTTCTGTTGAGGATCAGGTCCTGGGTGGGCGTAGTTAAGTAGCTCTCACTTTTCCATTCCAGCTGAAAGAACAACACAATAAACACTGGAAGAATACGCCCAGGCAAATACATGGGAAGAAATTCATAAAAGAACCATCAGAGAAAGTAGCGAAAGAACTGCTCTCAATGAGCAGGAACAAACTACACACCATAACGGGACTACTTACGGGACACTTTCCCACAGGAGCACCTAACAAAATATAACGGAGACCTTATATGCAGAAGATGCGAAAAGGATTCCGAGACAGCTCTACATATACTATATTTGCACTTATAACGACTTGGAAAACGTTCTATTACAAGACAAGCCGCCTTAATCTACCCATACTTCTAGTTTCATCCATACCAAGTTTATTAGCTATTTGTGTATCAAGAGCAGAAAGTAGTACTTTGGTCGTCGAGACAGAAAGTTGTCGAGACTTCCAAAGGACTTTTTGCTCGAAATACATACAAGATTTTTTCTACGATCACACCAAAATAAAATTAATTGCCATTGTTTGTACATAGCAGTTTCCAGATTTTGTTTCGTGTATCTATGTACGGAGGCAACACTTATTACAATAATGTCAGATATTTCTTAGATTTCCCTATTTCTCATTTACTTATTACGGAAAATACTGTTGGATTTTTTAACATATCAGAAAATCAACTCAAATATTATATTCTACAGTTTATATTAAAATAACTACTAGCTACTAACTACTAGCCTTGAGTATAGTACTAGGTACTATCGTGCGCCAAAGTTACTTTCTACTTAAGAGCGCCAATAATGTCAAAGTATGACAGCTCGCGGATAACATCAACTTTGCAGTTGCTTTTCAAGGCACAAAAGACGACTTTCGGTAGTGGTCGTAGAAACAATTATTTTAAACAAAATTCTAAACTTTAAATTACATTTGACTGGAAATAATAACAATACATAGAAAACATTGGTCGAAGTAATGAATCCAGACCTGATAAAGTGTTATTTTTTTTATCTTGTTTAACAGATAGTTTTGGGCATTATGCCCGGTTAATCAAATACATAAATTTCGTTTGCACCTCTTCCTACCGTATCGAAATGGAACCTTTGTCGGCCGCCGGACGATCAAGACGCGACGTTTCGAACACCTGCAGGCCACCTTACAAAAAAATTGAAAGAAGTGATATCTTCGTAATGTGATAATAATGATTATATACGTTAGTTCCGAATAATTTTCATATACTTTTTGTTTGTATTGTATTATTTTGTTTATATCCAACTTATATGGAATCAACTAATATTTTGTATTATGTATGGAATATATGAAAATAATTTTTTTAGAAATAAAATTCATCCTTTACCAATATTTTAATGAAAAAATGTCACATAATTAATTACAATTTACAAAACAAAGATAATGGTTTTTTTTGGTTTCTGAAAATTAATTAGATTTAAATTAACCAGTAAAAAAACAAGAAAAAAATAGGAAATTATTAATTTTAATAATCCGTATTTCCACCTCTAGCCCTTATGCAATCTTCAATTCGCGCTGGAATGCTTCTGATTAAATTGTCAACATTTTATTGCGGTATGTTTTCCCATTCTCCTAACGCTGCTTGAATGAGCTGTGAGATATTTCCTGGAAAGTCCCTACGAGCTCTAAATCTTCTTTTAAGCTGATCCCACAAGTTTTCAATTGGATTTAAGTCCGGTGAACTTGCAGGCCAGTCCAAAATTGTGACACCTTCCGTTTAAAGAAATTCTCGAGCCACTCTGCTAGTATGAGGAGGTGCAATCATATTGCATGAAGATAAAATTATCCCCAACTGCACCTCGCCAAAGCCTAACTACCTTCGTTCGGTTAAAGTTTGTTGGAGAGGCAGCAAAGGAGTTTTTGTTCCTCATAATACCTGCCCAAAACATTACTGTTCCTCCTTTATATTTTGGGATACATCTGGCAGTCTGGAGTCTAGCCTGTCTTCCTGGAGCTCTGAAAACCCAAATTCGACGATCATCTGATCTAAGGCCAATTCTGGTCTCATATGAAAAAAGAACATTTTTCCAATTTTCAATTGTCCAGTTTTGGTGTTGACGGCACCAATTTAACCGGTCAGTTTTGTTTTGCCTGGACAACTCTGGAACCCGTAACTGTCTCCTGCTGTACAACCCTTGAGCACGAAGTCTCCCTCTATAGTTTCAATTGAAACTTTCACAATTATAGCTTCTAAAAGTTGTTGTTTCAGCTATGGATGAGAAACATTTGGATTTCTTCTAGCAATTTGGCACACAAAGCGGTCCTTTTGTTCAGTTGTAACTTTTTGACGACTTTGTCCAGTACTATTTTTAAGAGTTCCAAATTCCAAATACCTCACATACGTTTTTGATACAACACCCTGGGTAACGCCTACTACCTCTGCTACGTCTCTTTGGGGCATTCCTTGTTCAATGAGAGCTACAATTTTTCCCCTCTGCACATCTTTTAGTCCAATATAAAGCATTATAATCTTCTTTGGACCGAAATAAAATTACAGGAGTAACCTGATTTTACTACTGAACACAAAATTTGAAAGATTATAATTAAGGGACATCTACCAAATTCGACCTTGCACAATTATGCTTTGTATATTTTTTTGTTTCCCTACGTCCTCACGTTTAAGTTCACATAACGAAAATTTTCTTTGAAATATGAAAGCTCCGCAACATGTAGGTAGCCAAGCGGTCCAAGTGGATTTTGGTTCACGTACTACTCTATAAGCTTCGTCAGTACTGAACTGGGAGACCGACGAGACCGGCGAGCGTTGTATCAACAACTACGGCATGCGACCCAAGAATATGCAAATTGTTTATCTATAACGTCAGATGTATTACATAATTTATGCTTAAAAGGAACTAAAGTTCATACCGTGTGTCCCGCGACACGTTCTACCTTTTTTAGTTTGTTGCAATCGGTTCATTAAGAGGATTTCAAAAATATGCAAATATACAGGGTGTTTCATTAAAAAAACACCGACTATGGCATACTTGCGTGAATCACCCTGTACATTTAAACTTATGTTGACGTGTCTTGGCATTTTTTATCATTTTCTAAAATAATGACATAAGGAATTTTATTCCATAAGTGGTTTCCACACTGTATAATATTTTTTTTCAGCACAAAAGCTCATAAACTGTCGCCACACGTATTGTCTGTTGTGTTTGGTGTTCTTTCATCACTTTATTTTCTATAATTCCCAATGAATCACATCCGAAACGAGACATTTTAAGAAATATTTTTCAACTTTACTTGTCAAACTGATTTTATTTTTAATCTATGATAGATTCACAATGGGATTACCGTGGATACGTAAACAATGCAATTATCTCAGTGCTCTTCCGGTTTCTACAGTGCAGTTACCGCTCTAATCAGGGGAAATATTCTAGAATATTAACTGTTTCTTCACCATATACACTCACCGGCACGAAAAACGGAGCAGTTGAATTTTTTTAAACAAACTTCAAATTTTAATGCTTTGTGATGTTTTATTATTATAATATCTTACACACAAATAAAATAACACGTTTAAAATATTTTTTAACAACAATTGAACCTTTATT
Organism: Galerucella calmariensis; assembly: GCA_910591675.1. NCBI lineage: Eukaryota > Metazoa > Arthropoda > Insecta > Coleoptera > Chrysomelidae > Galerucella > Galerucella calmariensis. The sequence continues at coordinate 6,631 of CAJUYG010004606.1, forward strand.
TGAAGAAAAAAGAGTGTTCCGAACAATTTAAAAAACGAGAACAAAAAACTTTTTGTAACAATTTAAAAAACCAGAACGAAAATAAATTTCTGATGTGTCATAACGACTTTAAATTATTCAAAACTGAAACGACTTGCTATCCCAAACTTTGTAGCCTCATTCTTAATAACGGGTGTTGCCCCCACGTGCTCGAATTAATGCCTGTATCCTTCTTGGCAAGTGCCGAATGTCTTCTGGTGGAATAAGTTTCCATTCCTCTAAAAGAGCTTGTCGCAGCTGATTTAAAGTTAAAGGAGCAGGAACACGACTTCGCATTCTTCGCCCAAGCATGTCCCAAAAATGTTCTATGGGGTTGGTATATGGGCTTAACGCTGGCCAGCTCATAACAGGAATGTTTACCTCGTTTAAATATTGTTGAGTGATTCTCGCAGTATAAGGTCTTGCGTTATCATGCATAAGAAGAAAGTCATTTCCAATAAAATCAACATAAGGGACAACAAAATCTTGGAGAACGTCCTCAATGTACCTGGCAGCAGTTAAGGAGCCTCTCGGAAGGATGTACAATTCTGTGTGTGCCTCCAGAGAAATTCCGGGCCACACCATAACGGCTCCCTCTTGATATCCTATCCTAGAGCTGAAGGTACATTCAGCAAAACGCTCGTGTGGCCTTCGCCATACTTTCTCATGGCCATTTGGAGACCGTAAGCTAAATCTGGACTCGTCAGTAAATAAAACGTGCCCCCATTCATTTTCACCCCAGTGCCCATGAATTCTGGCGAACTGAAGTCGTGCAACACGATGCCTAAGACGTTCTGGGCCTGTCGCAGGTCTACGACTGGTTAGGTTGGCTTCCCTGAGTCTTCGCCCAACTGTCCGCTCGCTTACATTAGTTTGCCGGACGTACTGAAGTTGATTTCTGATTTCAACAGCTGTAGCATGACGATTTCGTAGACTTTGTAAGGTGATAAAACGATCATCACGAGCGCTAGTTCTGCGTTGAGGACCAGTTCCAGGTCGTCTATTGTGAGCTACAGTTTCCAAAAAACGTGTAAAAATACGGTGCACAGTGCTATTGGATACATTATACTGTCGGACAACATATCGTTCACTCCTCCCATCTTGAAGCAACGCAACAATAGCAGCCGCTGTTACGGGATTAACAGACATATTTTTTAGATTAAATAAATGTATCACTATAGATTAAATGAACGCAGCACAAATTTAACACGTATCTGTCACATTGGATCTGTCACATTTCTCAAAATTCATGGCCAACTATGCACTTGCACTTTACGGCCAAGTAATAAGATCTATGGGGTTTATTATTTTAACTCAAATAAACTTTTTTACTTCAAATAAAGGTTCAATTTTTGTTAAAAAATATTTTAAACATGTTATTTCATTTGTGTGTAAGATATTATAATAATAAAACATCACAAAGCATTGAAATTTGAAGTTTGTTTAAAAAAATTCAACTGCTCCGTTTTTCGTGCCGGTGAGTGTATATAACGTTTTCTTTTTTGTAGTCTCAACACCAAACTTGCCCGTTTTTCTCTCTCGTAAAAACCGGATATAAAACAAATTAACCATCGCATCGGATTTTATTTGTTTTTCTATTTTTCCCACAGTAGAGGCGAATCGGGCAATTTTATTTAAATTTCACTCGGTGGAAAATCCGAGAAAAAGCATAAGAAAAATCGGAAGTAAATCCGAGGAGCTATTGGAGCCTTTTGATTGGATTACTGGCAGATCTGGCGCTTCTATCATCTGACTCTGCTACATTAATATTATTATCCCGGTATAGCAACGAATGAATTCATGCATAGTTGCCAAATATCAGGAATATTTTCAATTTCTTAAAATGATAGAAAAACGTGACTGAGTGAAACAAAAATTAGGGTTATAAATTCCGTAAAAAACACTCACATCTCTTATCCGTTCGTTTTGGAACCAAACACAAATCAAAAAGTATTTTCGTATTTTTGGGTCTTTTTATTTTGTTTGTACCTAAAAGCATGTTGGATATTTTGTATTAAAAAAAAAAGAAATAGGAATTTAATATTTAAACCAATATTTGTATTCGGGAAATATTCCCCCGAATTACACTCGTGCATCAAAATAACCAGATAATTTTGCATTCGATCGTGTTGTCTGAGAAAAACTACATTCGGTCATTTTAATATTTTGTTAAAAGACCCCTCCACGTTCGGTGTCGGGATCTTTCTCAAAAATATGAAAATGAGCTAAAGCAGTTTTCAGACAACACGCTGTGTAAGCGGAAAAGCTGCCAAAAAGGCAGTGGCTTCCTGGTGACAGATGATGGACAGCGAGGTCTCAGTAATAATGTCCGATTTCTACCGTTTGTACGTTTTAGAAAAACAAATTTAGTAGATTTGAAGTGAATTTGGACGCTCTCCTTTGCTTTCTGGTCCTTTTAACCTTCAGGGGTTACAGACAGGATTAAAATGATCCTTTGTTGTTCTAAATGGACTACTGTTTTATTGGTATAGTTGCCACATATCTAGTTTTACCAAAGTATCCAATGGCTTTGGTTGTAATCGATCCATCCTCTGCAGTGAAGAAGACAAAATATCTGTTTTCTCTGAAAGCTTCACTCCCTCAGTCAAAAATACGACTCCTGGAAGTCCCAGGCAGTAAATTACAATCAACTATGTATAATCCTATTAGTAGGATTGGGCTAGAGGCAAATGAGTCTGGTTGGCACTCCACTGCGACCCAGAGTTTATTTAAATCACAACATATAATAATTTTGGTGGTCTTGATCATTTAATGGATACCAAATGTCAAAAGCCAGATTCAAATGGCAATAGATACGGATGCATTAGCTTTGGTGTTGAGACTACAAAAAAGAAACGTTAAATATTGTGAAGAAAGTAGTTTTGCGTGAATCACCCTGTACATTCACATTTATGTTTACATAACGCACAACTCAATTCAAAAGTTGACGTGTCTCGGCAAGTGGTTTCCACACTGTATATATTGGATGAAATAACAAAAATCAGGGCTTATACAATCAAAGACTCTTCTGGGTGACTACATCCTGTTGGGATCAAATGAATGAATAAGCCAAAGTGAAACTGCGCTAAAAGTTTCAACAGGGATCCTAACGGGACATTGTCACCTGAATGTGCACCTGAAAAAGCTCAAAATAGGAGGAAGAAGAATGCAGATTTTGTGGCATGGAAGAAGAAACCTCCATCAACATACTTTCCAACTGCACAGCACTTCAGAATCCTAGAGCACAGCACCTGGGAGATTACTGGATAAAAGAGGAACATTTACCTAAGTTGAAGCCTGCAGACATCCTAAAATTCATCCGGGAAATAGGACTAAAGGAGCTACTAGTTTCTGAGACTCTCCTTAGAAACTAAGAAGAAGTAAGGGGGCACAATAGATCTTTTAGGTCTCAGTGAATGTCACCCCAAAATACATATATACTTCCGTTCGTTTTGAATACCACCAAATTCGTAAACATGTTATTTTTTCTACGACATCTCATAATTTCATTTTTCTATTTCGAGTGACTGCCTTTGTTGGTGGGTCTGCGCTAAAATTGATCTTTCCACGTTTAAACTCTGCCAATACTTAACGGGAAATTGTCTGCTGATTTGGTGCTTCATTTTTTGAGTATACCTCGTAGTATATGGAGTAAGTTGAACAATAAATTAATTTTACAGTACGGCAATTATCTCGGTATACATAATTCGAAAGAAGCACAGTAGAAGGCATCGGCGGCATCCCATCTGGAGATGGGATCATTGAAAAAAATCCATCCTGGGCATCTCTCTCTCTAGCATTACCATAACTCAACGTGTCACTCGGAGTTTATCGCTTCTTAATTTACTGTCTCTAATTGGTGGGATCAGAAGAGTTGGCACCCTGGAGGTGCGAACTAAACACCACGATGCCAATGATACATCGAATTTTTAGGATAATTATTTCAGTCACACCCATTTAACACTCGATTTCTCAGATTTTTTTTAGATAAAATATAACATAGGCGTCGATATGGGACATTCTATATTTATATTTTATCTAATATATATTTTGTAAGTTCAGTGTCAATTAAAATCAATTATTTCTATTTCCAAGTTCAACACTACTATCTTCTGTAAGTTCCTTGTGGCATTACTTATTCTTTTTTCTTATTCTTTTGGGAATCAAACCACAATAATGTTTTTTATTTTTTATTTCGAATTTTCGGTAACGTTCCAGCTACCGTTGTCAAGGTTAACTAGCAATAAAATTGATAAAATAATTTTTGGTCCCTATCTGACACAACGAAAAAATATGACAACTAGAGATTATTGTGGTTTGATTCCCAAAAGAATAAGAAAAAAGTTCAACACTACTCTATACATATTTTTGTGTAGCCCCGTATTTAAAAACATTGATGAATATCCAGTTTTATATTAAATATGCTCCCACTGCCTGGATTGCTATCAATGGAGAGGCAAATAAATGGAAATACTCTGAGTGATCACTCGGGATTAATGAGGGAAATACGAAATCATCACATTCTTGGGATTCCCTCGGATCTTTCTGTCACAAAACTTCACGTAGACAAGCCCTTTAAGGTCCTCATTCCCACGATATACCAATGGGATAGCGAAGAAATCTCCTTCCTAGAAACGGACTACGTGATTTACACTGATGGATCCAAAACCAGAAACGGTGCTGGAGCGGCGATCTTCAGCAGGGAACCCAGGGTTGAAATCACAACCAGCCTGGGCAGGTACGCTACCCTTTCCGTCTTTAAGGCTGAAGTGTACGTCATTGAACTGGCTGCAAGAGAGATGTTGTAAAAAAGAAACATACACATCCTGTTAGATAGCCAGGCTGCTCTTAAAGCACTGAGCTTGAGCAGGAAAAAATCTGAGATGGTATATAACTAGGCAAGGAAAACAGAGTCATTTTGACCTGGGTGCCGGCGCATCGAGGAGTGGAGGGCAACGAGTAGACCGACACTCTAGCAAAAAGGGATCATAGACTCTATTTATCGGACCTGAACCATTTTTTGGGATTGCGGAAAGCACTGGTAGATCAGCCATAGCTACCTGTGGCTACACGTACTGGGCAGATATACCGGGGCTCTCTCACTCGAAGGCGTTCATATACTACCCTTCGAGTACAAAAAATAAGCAGATCCTGGAATGGAATAGAACAAACCTACGCATTCTGTCGGGACTGCTTCCAGGACATTGTCGACTAAATTACCACCTAAAGATGAGTCTGGCTTAGACCTCGGACTGTCGGTTCTGTAATTTGGAGGACGGAACTGCGGAGCATATACTATACTTCTTATGCTCAGCCTTGGACAGGGTGAGGTATAATATATTCGGTTTTAGTACCTCAGAGCCGAACGACTTCAAAAAAGTATCACCAAATACAACCACGGACTTCGTCGAAGGACGGGCTGCTGGTGTGAATTGTAATCCCTAAGGGGTGAGACACAATAGACCTAACGGAGATCGCAGTGGAGGTGGCGAGAAGGCACCACTCACATAGAACCTAACCTACTGCTGGGTGTGGAAATTACCTGCATCAAAATTTTTGTTTCACTTTTTTAGTTTCACTTTCATAGCATTAGGACATTATTTGATACATTTTACACGATCGTTTTCATTGTTTAAGATAATCCGCCCGCCACTGTATATTACGCGATGCTTTGAGATTTTTTTCAGATACGGAGCTTAATAAATGGTGCAAAGAAACGTTGCTGTATGCCGCTTATCGCCTGCATCCACATTTCTTTTTAATAAAATGCACATTTTAATTACCGTATTCATTTGCATGTGCTTCTTTTCCGATAAAGAAATATACCTACTTCTGGTTTCTGATTGTTAGTGTTGAATATCCCGAGGCCAGAATTTTTTATTAAGTTTTTTCTCTCGTTCAGATACACACTCACACCTTTCTTTAGATCCCGTGCCATAAGATTGTATTGATAGTTCACCCTTTATCCATATTTGGCGTTTAATTTGGTATGTGAAAAGGTTATTGTTTCTACGCTCCTGTAGGTACTGACGAAAGATCCACCATTTCATTTATATCTGAGAAAAGATTAAAAATGCTTCAGATCTAGCGCTAAAGGCATTTACACACCGGCGTACTGAACGTCCTGGACGTTTAGTACGTTCTTAACAAAACATATCGCTGCCCATGCTATCAAATGAGACGGTTTACATAGCGCGTCCAGAACGCTGCGAACGTCCTTGACGTCCGCGACGTTTTTCGGTTTTCGGCGAGTGATTTTCTACAAACGTCCAGCCCGTCCACGGCCTAGCGCATGTGCAATGGACACTTCAGAACCACGTGCTCCAATGCCCTCATTTCTGCAAAACCCCGCGTCATCTCAGTGTTTGTGGTTGCTGGTGTTTTGTGCGTTTGTACCATGGAAGCGTTGTTGGAGGAAGTTCGTGATCATCCTGTAACCTCTTCCGATTTTTATTCATGGGATGTATCCATTTACTTCTTCCTGTTAACGAAAATAATGATAATAAGTCGTCATCTTTATCACTAATCGACTCGTTCATCCACGGAACAGAAAACCCGATCTCACACCAAGGAACTGGTGGAAAAGACATCTTTGCACTGACTGATCCTCATGAGCGAACAAGTGGACGTTTCGTACGGTGCTGGGCGGTGTGAGAGGGGCACGTACCAGATGTCCGAAACGTTCCAAACGTCCAGGACGTTCAGTACGCCGGTGTGCAAATGCCTCTAATACGGTGACTGTCCCATATATACGGGACGTATGGCAACTGTATCTTTTGCCATTTGAATCTAATGTTCGACGTTTGGTATCTATAAAATGATCCAGCCGCCAGAATTATTTAATGGTGTGATTTAAAATGAACTCTTGGTCGCAAAGGAGTGCCAACCAGACTCATTTGCCTAGCCCAATCCTACTAATCGGATTATACATAGGTGATTGTAATTTACTGCATTGGACTTCCAGGAGTCGTATTTTTGACTAAGATGGTGAAGCTTTCAGAGAGAACAGACATTTTGTCTTCTTCACTGCAGTGGATCCTACCAAATTCACTAAATACTTCGGTAAAACTAGATATTTGGCAACTATACAAATAAAGTAGGAGTCCATTTTGAACAACAAATGATCATTTCAATCCTGACTGTAACCACAGAAGGTTAAGAGGATCAAAAAGCAAGGGAGAGCGTTCATATTTGAAAACACTACCGATTCAAATCTACTCAATTTCTTAAATCATTAATCTCTAAAATGTACAAACAACCACATTCTTTCTTACAGCTCTGTATGTGATAGAATTGTATTATTGTTAATGCCATAAACTCAAGTATGAACTTAGCTAAAAGCCCCTACTCGAGAAGGTGCCGGTATTGTAGATAATGACATTACCGATCGATCCTTACAACGTGTTTTGTTTGAGACCCGAAGGGACTTCGCGAAAATATTCCCCCCATTCAGATTGGAAATTTAAATTCTTATATCCTGCTGTTTTACGAAGGGTCGATGAAATTTTGATCGACGAAAAATTAAAAGACGCAAACAAATGCATATTATGTTGCATACAATATTTTTTCTACAGCCCTATATAGAAAAAAATAAAATGAAAATAGTAATTTTTCTTGTTACTTATAATGGATTCACAAAACGACAAAGCTTATGACACATGTTTATAGGAACATATAAATTGACATTTGACAAAATCTTAATTTGTTCTCTTTTTAATAATCGAAAACGTCGAAAAAATGAAATAACATTGGGTCAACTCTCTCCTTTTCTCGTTAAGTATATTTGTACTTATACCAAATTGATTTCTCCACTTGTATGATCCCTCGAAAATCTGTTGATTGAAGGTTGGAGGTGTCGTCTTTAATAAAACGGACAGATACGTCCGTCTGTCTGTGTCTGGCTCGACAGGTCCACTCCAGGGCGAATCTATCAAAATATCGGATAGAGATGGGAACAAACTCAAAAGCAAAAATACTTTGTCGGTTTTTGAGCTCTGTAGAAATTTATGCAAAAGTTTTTATCAATGACAGTAGTTAGGGATGTTTTTTTTTTTTTTTTAATGGTATACAGATACTAAGCAAGGTGCAAAGACTTGCATGCACTGGCATTACAGGGGCAATGAGGACTACTCCTACAGCGGCGCTAAACAATGCTAGACCTTCCTCCACTACATTATGTCATAATGTGTGAAGCAAGGGCAGCACTAACCCGACTGGAAAAAGCAACTTACTTCATTGTGTGAATGACTGGACATCATTCTTGAATAATAGAGAACCTATTGATATAGTGTATTTAGATTTTTCCAAGGCTTTCGACCGGGTTCCCAAGCGAAGACTCCTGTACAAGTTAGAACATTTCGGTATTAGAAGAAACTTAAAACTATGGATTGAAAACTTTTTGACGGACCGTTTCTACAAGGTCCGAGTTGGTGACTCCTTTTCTCATAAAAGACCAGTTAAAAGTGGTGTTCCGCAGGGCTCAGTTTTGGGCCCACTTTTGTTTACAGTGTACACTAGCGATTTACCGTTTCACGTTTCCAGCAAAATATCGCAATATGCCGACGACTCAAAAATATATGACAATCCCATCACAAGTCATCTATCTATACAAAACGACCTAACGTCAATACATCAGTGGTCTTCGGAATGGTTACTCCCATTGAACATTGAAAAATGTGTAGTTCTTCACGTCGGTAAAAACAACCAACATTTTGATTATTCTATTGACGGTCAGATTGTAATCACAGTAAACTCTCATAATGACTTGGGTGTTATCGTGAATAGTGAACTATCATGGTCCGATCATGTGCTCTCAGTAACCAAACGTGCAAATACCAGACTTTATCTTATTAGGAAATGCTCCTCAAAAGTATCTTTTCAGAGCTTCTGCAAATTGTATGCTACGTACGTCAGACCTATCCTTGAATATGCTGGCCCAGTCTGGTACACCGGATTTGACTCGTGATAGAACGTTGCTGGAAAGTGTACAGCGGAAGGCTACCAGAGTTGCTTTCGGACCTGTAAGACCTTCATATGAAGAAAGATTATCCATGGCAAATCTTACCACGTTTGAGCTGCGTAGGACGCGAGGTGATCTTATTGTAGCCTTTCGAATTCTTAAATATAATTTTGGTGATCTAAATACAGTTTTCACCCTAAATACGGACACGAGACTTCGAGGACATCAGTTAAAGTTAAAAAAGGAAAATTTTGCGGTTAGATCGAGACAAAACTTTTTACCAAACAGAATTTTCAATATTTGGAATGATTTGGACAGTGAAATTGTTTCAGCAACAAGTGTCAACATATTCAAGAATAGACTAGATCAGTGTTACTTATTCAATAACTTTTAGAGCTTAATCGTAATTTTCTTCTCCCTCTCATTTGTTTGTTCACTACTAGTAGGTATTTCTTTTGAATTGTATTTTTTTTTTTTTTGGGCATAATAGGAGCCAGCTCCTCTGCCCTCATTTATTTGTAATAATAATAATAATAATAATAATAATGATGTGGCACATGGGAGAGGACACACAGAGATAAGGCAGGTGGGT
>CAJUYG010004608.1:0-16196 GCA_910591675.1 Galerucella calmariensis
ATTATTATTATTATTATTATCATTATTATTATTATTATTATTAGTAATTATTAGTGAGTTATTTAGTCTAAGATGCCTGGAATACGTTGCGCTATAGCAGGGTGTAACAATAGTTTTGTAGATTGTAAAAAAACTGGAAGTCTTAAGTTTTTTCCGGTTTCCATCACATAAAGATTTTGTGTCATCTACAATACGAGAAGGATGGATAAAAAGTTGTCACAAATCAAAAACGTTCAACGCTGAAAATCATAGAGTGTGCTTCGTTCATTTTACTGAGACCGATTTGAACGGGATTTAGAGAATGAACTCTTAGGTAAGCGTAAAGAAGTTTCTTAATTATTTTTTATTCTTTCTGTAATGTCCTAACTGTGTCCTAATAGCATATTCTGCAACAATCATGTGATAATAACCATTACATGATAGTTGCAGACGCTATTTTCTTTACGACCAAGAAACAGTATAATTTCAGGCGGTGTAGACAAAAAATAACTATTGGTCAGCTTGGAGATTATAACAATCAATATGTTTCTATTGGTCAATTTTTTTGTATCGTTATGAAAAATAGTTCAGGAATGACGAAACTAAAAATCTATTCTATTATGGGAGTACAGAAATATATGTTTTGCATTTGAGAAGATTATATTTTTGTTTTCGTAAACACTGAAAACTATCAGAATCTATTGAAAAATTGTAACACATAGAAGTTCTTTCTTGAATGTTTAAGAAAAAAAATTATTTCTTTTTTTATTTCCAGGAAAACTATTGGGAAACATTTAAAAAAAACCGCAGTCCCTACATTGTCCTTACCAATAAATGTTCCGAGTACTTCAAATGCGACTCCAATTCCTCCCTTGGTAGAATCCAGTAATATACCTTTTGAAGAACATTCTGAAGCACCTGATTATAAAACGCAGTATGAAGAATTTTCTGTCAAATATGAAACTTTAAACCAAAGGTTTTTGGAGCATAAAAAAAAGTCTTTATTAAGAATTAAAAAAATGAATGATACCATAAAGTATTGGAAGAATAAATCTTTTTCTAACAAGTCTGTGAACAGAAAAGATATTGCAACAATGAATTTTAGAAACCTCCAGACCGAAGAAACTAAAAAAAATACATTAAAAAGAAAATCTGCCGAAAAGTCAGATTCTCAAAGGGCAAAGATGAGGAGATGAGGAAACTCATAAAAATATGAAAAATATATTGCCAATTAAATATTTCTTTTGTATGAATAGTTTTTGTTTTATTTGCGCGTGTTCTTCAACTAAATAAAACATAAAATATCTATATAGTGTTTATATTATTTCATGTAAAAATACCAGTTTTGTCCTGTAATAATTTCAGATTAATAAACATGAGTATAAAATTGAATCAGCCATTTCAAAAACCTCATAAATCACACAATTAGAGTTTTTTTAGGAATCAATAAAAGCTATTTCCTGCACCAACAAAGGACTTTTTTATTCTTAATTTAGTACATATTTGAGTTGCAAAAAATTAAAACATTGAAAGTTTATAAATAATAATAATGAAAGAAACCTAAAAAACTGATCATGACATATGTTGTTTTAGCAAGAAATAGGGTAAGTGGAACATAATTTAACATAGTAATCATTTTTTTATTGCTTATTGAAAATTACACTTAAAAATTAACTTATTAAAATTTCACATGTATTAATTTGTCATGTTATAATATCTCTAAGGTGCGTAAACATATTATCCATCATTCTTATCCGGATTATCTTAAACATTTGCAGTTGGCCAACTAAAAATGCTGTTACATAATGGCTTATGCTTTTCCAGAATGCTATCCCCTGAACTTGATTTTAAATCGCCCAATTAATTATTATTATTCAAAGTAAAAGGAATGTCTTTTGACCTACATGATTTATACCCAGAATACGCATCTACCTTAAAGAAATGATTAAAAAAACATGTTGAAAAAATGTGACTTAGAAGGTTTTGCTTATATAGGTATTAAATACTTTATTTTTCTGTTATTAAAATTTAAAAAATAAATAACACCACGAATTTCACACTTTCATAATTCGCGCAAGGCGACGCGCGCATGGGTAACCAGTGACGTCATCAAACTCGGCTGACACTTTTCAGTTTTTAATCAATCCTATTCTCATCTAACATCCTTGGGAACAACCGCATATTATGTCAAAGATTTTATGGACAGACGAGGCTACGTTTTATAGTGCGGGTAGTGTTAATATATGCATAATACGCATTATTGGGCTGAAGAAAATCCGCACTGGATGGAGGAAGTGCAGGTACAAGGTAGATGGAGTATCAATGTTTGGTGTGGCATAGTTGATGGAAAGATCGTAGGTCCATACTTCTTCGATGGAACTTTAAATGGCAATACATATTTGGATTTTCTGGAAAATCAGTTGCCCGTTTTATTAGAAGATATTTCCTTACAAACAAGAATATGTATGATATTTTAACATGACGGGTGTTCCGCGCATTTCTCCAGACAAGTTATAGACTATTTAAATGTAAATTATCCAAATAAATGGATTGGAAGGGGAAGTATATTTCCATGGCCAGCTAGATCTCCAGACTTAACATGTCTGGACTTTTATATGTGGGGACGATTGAAGGATTTAGTGTACCAAACTCGACCAACCACGGAGACGACATGAAACAGCGCATTAGAAACGCAATAAATACTATATCAACAGCTGAGATTAAAGCAGCTGTTACGTCTTAGCGCGATAGATTGCAGCTTTGTGTTGACAACGATGGAAAACAATTTGAACATTTAATTGGACATTGAATTTTAATGATAAATATATCTGTATGGTCTCCCTTTCACATATCTAATTTTAAGTTACAATACAGGGTGAGTCAATACTATACTTAGGTATATGTTTATGCGTTTTTATTTATATCTCGATTTCGACAAAAGTTATCAACATGCGGTTTGCGCCATTTTGTTGAGAATTTAATACAGTTTTATTATAATTCCATTAAACATTTTCAAGAAAAACAAATTTTAATTTTTTTCATTCGAAAGTACCCTATACCTATGACAATTTAATTGTCATAGGTATGGGGTATACCTATGACAATTAAAACGAATTGCAATTGCTTTATATTAGATGTAATTAATGCATCCATCCTCTTTCTAATGACACTAATTTCGTTAAAATCGGTTGATTCAAACCAAAGTTATATGTATTTATCCAAAAACACTTTCCCACTTTCCCCCACCCTTTATTTGTAAAAATTGAGAAAAAAGCACTTGACCAGATTTGTGCGGAATTCAGTCCTCTTTCTATTTTTCTTATTTAACACTTGGTTTAATTGGGCACATTCCACAGAAAACTGGTTTTTAAATTTTTCTTTACAGGTGACGCCCCCTAGCGGTTAACATAGAAACTTGAAAGTAATTTACAGCAATTTCTCTTGGCCACTTTTACTAAGGAATTTTTTCTCCCGCAGTTATAACATGAATAGTTTCTGATATATAGCTGAGAGATCGGCTTATTGGACCACCCGGTACATAGTCATGATACTAGATCGCAAAATAATATTTATCAATTGTATACCAGAACTAATATAGGATTAAATAACCCATTTGTACTGTCTACAGAAGCATTTAATAAGGTACATGAAAATCTAAGAAGTATTAAAAATTATAGACTATTTGTTAAACATATTAAAATATATTTAGGTATTAAGTAAATCTCCTTATTGTATTCAACACGTCTACTTTTTGTATGTATTCTCGAGGCCAGAGCTATCAAGCACTGATTAGAGAATTGTAAAATCTTGTAATGTAAACAAATCAAGTATAATTAATAAAGAAATGTTTTCAAAAAAAAAATTTAGTTTAAAACGGTGTTTTTCTATTTAACTCAACTGTCATCAATTCTGAGGTAACATTCTTATATAATCAGAGATGTTATGGTAGAGGTTATGTTATTCTATTTTTTATTTTCATTGCAAATCAAAGAGAAAATAAGTCGGTGTTAATTATTTAAAATATTACTCAATACAAACCTACCTTCCCTGCAACTTTTGTAGATATAATTATATCAAAAATAAAATAAAAACACGAAATCAGACCTAAAACTAAACTGTTAATTGAACGCTTGTTGTACTTTTCACAAATATCAACCATACCTGTTACTCCAAAAATAAAAATATTAGGAGTCAAAATTTAGTTTAACAACACAAAATACTAAAGCACAATCAAAGAAAAAGCAAACGTTTTACAAAACACACAGACAAAATAACTGAAACGGCAAAATAAAACCAGTTAAGAGGGGCCTCCTCGCAGGTAGACAAACCTCAAAACATAAACAAAAATCTAGTTATTTTTAAGTTCAAAATATTCTCGATAGATGTCGCTAGTGGTATTAAATCGGTATCAAAGGGCATATACGGCAGATGATTTGCTTTACTCGTTGCTAAGATGACATTGACATTTCAGAGCGCCATCTATCGAATTCTACTTTTTTGTGTATGTCCATTTTCGATTAGATTTTAGTAGCATAACTAGTGACAGATAACACATATGGTCCGTATATATCTTAGGTCAACGATTATATAATCGTTGATCTTAGGTCACTTTGGTTAGTAACTGGGCGGTCCGTATAAGATTCCTGAAAAAGTGGTGATTATTTCCTGAAACTTCGGTGAATTATCTGTCACCAGAGCAACCGTACTTTTATTCTGGGAAGTTTGGTAACCACTTTGAACCACTTGTCATTTGTCATTTCGGATTATTGTTTTATTTGTTTTGTTTGTCTGTTTACCTGAAGTAAAATTAAAAATTATTGATCAAAATGTCTGTGGAACATTTGGAAGCTGCAGAAACGCCAGAAACAGAGGTAATTATAATATTTTATTTAATTATGAAAAAAATATATATAATTATTTTAGGATAATTGCTTATTCACATGCGGTCATTGTAATGGGAATGTAGGAAGATTGAAAGAAATCTTAGAGGAAGATTTTGCTTCCAAGCATCTGTGTCTCAGAGATTGTTTTAATGTTGAAATGGACTTTGCCACTAAAACCATTTATAGATCTCTTCACCAAACGAAGCTAGACTCTTCTTCAAAGCCAACTACTAGCACCTATGTCCGGGTCCGTTGAACTATAGGGAAACACGAATTTTTGACTGATTTTGCAAAAAATCGATGGTACTCACATATTTTGAGAATAATCCGTCAAAAAATTTGCGGGATATACATATTTTGCTGAGAAAAATCCAAAAAAAGAATTTTTTTTCGCCACTTGAACCATCACTTTTGGACTAAATATTTTATACAAACAACCGTTTAAACGTATCACACTGAACGGGAAAGTGATGAACAACATGTTTTCTCGCTAATAATAACACAACATTTCAGTTAGTTTCTTCATAATATTGTTTAAATTACCACTTTTATAAATATATATTTGACAGGCTACAAATTTGTATAAAAACAATTAAATCAAATGACATAGAAGCTCTAGCGTAATGTGTGACATGGTTGCCAGCTGTAAACGATTACGTGAGAATCATGATATTTTTAAAATATAATATAATTACAAAGTATTGGATATTTTTTGAGGGGAAGGTTGAATACAATGATTATATATTTGTTTCCCCTTCTTCAAATACGCAATATAAGGAAGGATTTCATCATATATAAAATGTGTTTATAATTTCATTTATGTTCTTGGGTTTGTCTTGAATTAGGGTTGCCAGATTTTAAAATTAGGAAAGCGGGAGGATAATTTACACGCACAATCCGCTGATAAATAACTATGAGCAAGTTTGATAGAATGAAAAACGAAAGCACATTCTGCTCGTACGGTCAAATCCATGTCTAAATCGTTTTTTAACAAAAATGTGTCAATTTTTTTTCCTTGTGAATCTTTCGTCGCATTTTTCTTGTGTTTTTCCGTTTTCATATGTTTAATTATATCGTTTTCTCCACCGTGATTTATTGTAAATTGTTAGTAGCAAATCGTACATTTAGCTTGAAAAAGATCTCTACCCCTAACAATCCAAGGATAAGTTTTGCTCCATTCATTATTTAATTTTTTCTGCTAGCGTGCGGAAAAGTAAATTTGTTAAGTTATTGGGGAGTATACTGACATTTGAATATTTAAAATATATATTTCTATGATTGTAGTTTACCAAATGACTAAAAAATTAATAAATGAATTATAATTCTGCTAAAATTTTTAATAAAAAAGAACTTATTTTTCAATCATTTTCTAATGACCCTGGTATAAGCCTCATCAAGTGAATGTCAAATAATAATAATTAATTTGTTGATATGTATTTAATAAGAAATGTTTCTTTATGTTAACTTGTGGGTTATTTTCAGCATGCTAGTAGAAAAAATAGTGTACCTAACACGTGCGTAAAGTGACTTTTCCGCACGCTAAAGCGTCGTTCGGCCATCTGCAATAGCGTGCGGAAAAGTATCACTTTCCGCACTAGTTGGTAAACTACTATTACATTCCATTTAGTTTTTTGAACAGAAGGTTCAGCCCCACTAGCCCCAACCTCAACTTTCTCTTGATTTGGCTCAAACTCCGAAAAAGTATGTCCTTGTTTACGTCAATTTAGTTCACAATCATCTTCGTCAACGCTAATTTGCCCAACCCAATCAATCTCATCATCACTTAAATCACAACTATCAGAAAGATACATAATGAACGTCAACAAAATAGTCAAATACCAAAGAGAATAAGAAAATGATCATTTATTGCGTAGCGCAGCAAAACACAGGCAACACTGATCACTGTTATCATCACTGAGCAACAGAATAAGCCGAGTCGCCTAAACTTTGTATATGGGCACGGGACGCGGGAGATTTGTAAAAAAGCGGGAGTCTCCCGTCTAAATCGGGAGGGTTGGCAACCCTATCTTGAATGAATCTAACTAAAAATATAGTCTGATACTGTTACGTTAATGTTTGTTTCTTTACTTTATGATTTATTAATTAAACATTAACACTTGATTGTATATTATTCTTTATTGAGTACATACACGTGAGCTAAGGTTCGAGAACATCGCTTCAATGTCGCTGCCCATGACAGCTCCCATTGCCAACTTTACATTAGTGACAGTGACTACATTACGTCCAGACGTACATCTAAATAACCTAATCCTACATCCCCCTTTCTTAAGTAAGATAATCAAAACTGATTCCGTTTTGGAGGAGGTCGCGAAATTCGACCTGATGATGTGATACAAGTTTTTTTAATAAATTTAGCCTCCAAATCCGAATCACTTTCTGAACTGTCCTTCATTTTATTTTCATCTACAACTATAGTAATGCTTTCTTCATAAACACTACTTGCATCACTGTTCGATTCCGAATCTCCATCATTAACACTTTCTTCATTATGATTATCATCTTCGGTAGTTTCACATTGTTCATTTTCAAGTCTATTTTCAAAATCTACAACCACTCTCTCTTCTCTAACACTTTCCTTATCATTACTGGCGGGGTTGGTTGTCTTTGTTCGTTGTTGCACTGCTTGAGCTACTGCTTGCTGCTTTTGCATGTATGTTAGCTTGGGTTATGGAATAGCGGGCGAATTCAGCTATCGGGTGTCTGCTTCCACGTTAGCACCGCTGGTAATGAGAATAATAGGATCATTTTGGTGCTATTATTCTCTGACTAAATGACATCCCAACGGTATTTGGCCTAATCCTAAGGTGTGCGTATCCGTGCCGAGGGGATGTATAACAGTGAGCCCATCATCTGTCACTAACGGAACCTTCGAGATACTGGGCGCCCTCTCGTCGTATGTAAGCCTTATCATGGTAATGCGGGGCTCTGCCATGATGGAAATTTTTTCCCTAGCTACTCGTGGGACTTTAGATGGAAGAAGTAAAACAAAAAAACATAAATCAAGATTCTACAGAGGAGATGGAAGTCGATCGATCGACTCCAACTGACCTCCCTGTAACATCCGATCAGGAACGAGAGCTCCTTAGTTCTCCAACACCTGAAAGCAAACCTAGGAAACTAGGGGGTGCAGCTAGGAAGCGACTTAGTCGTCTCCTCAAGAGCGGGGTACCTTACCAATCCGCCTTGAACCAAATCTTAGAGCAGCGGAAGCAGGATCAGTCGAAAGAGGTGAAGAATATTCCCTCTGTGACTGGTTCGAGCAAGCGCTTACGCTATAATGATGACTCACCCGCACAAGAGGCAAAAAAGCCCTGCTCGGCTGTGTCAGTTGTAGAGTCAGGTAAAACTGACCTACAAAAACCCTCTTAGGGGCAGGCTGTATCCGGTATCAAGGTTGGAATTTTACATCTTGAGCATCCGACAACCTCCATAACGACCAACCAACTGGAATCTCTTCAGTACGCTATTTTGGCCGCTGTAGAGAATATTCCGGAAGGTGGTCCACAAGTGCAGTTCCAGAGCTGTACATTCCGGCCTGGATGGCTGCAGGTTACCTGTGTAGATCAGGAGACTGTCTCATGGTTGACTGGAGTAGTCAATACTCTTCGACCATGGGATGGTGCCTCCCTGAGATGCGTCTTAGGTGACCAACTCCCAAAGCCACATATCTGTGTGGCTTACATACCTGATGAGGGCAGTCATAGACTAACCTCTGAACAGGTCCTCACTAGACTGAGGAAAATGAACCATGGTCTGTTAACCTTGGAGTGGACTGTTCTACACAAGGAAGTTACAGGTCCTGGTCAAACATGGACCTTCGCCATTGACGATGGATCTATGGCCGAGCTGGAGGGGGTGGGTTTTAAACCCTACTTGGGTTTTGGGCAGGTTGTTTTCCGCCCTAAAACCAGGTCTTCCTCCCAACAGGCAGCAAAACCAGGTCCCTCAAAAGGATCTGAGAAAATCCACGGCCCGGGACCGAGCGGAAAACCCCCTGCGGCAGTGAGGAGAACCAAAACTCCTCACAAGCCTAGGGGTAGTGCACCGCCGGCACGTAGCCAAGGCACCAGCCAACCAAAAGCTGGAAAAGCTGGATTTCCCAAGATGAAGACGGCTAACGTCTCTTCCAGGAAACCGGCAAAAGAGACTGGACTTGGTGTCCCGAAATCGAAGGCCATTATGGACTCGGCAAAGGCACCAAAAAAACCAGCTGGGCCGGCGACGAAAGGTGATCATGGGGTAGCACGAATATTAATCGCAGAGGTGCTGCTGGCAGGTGCAGTTGGTGGCGTCTTAATTGACCCACCGACTGATCCTCCCAGTGTTTGAGGAGATATAAGTTTGCCTGCGGCACCCAACACTGCCACATTCAATTGTTTACAGGCAAACTTACAGCATGCCAAGGCCGCTTCTTATATCCTTGGCAAAAGGTTCAAGGACGAATTAATCGACCTTGCCTTCCTGCAAGAACCATGGACAGGAAACACAGACCGAGTAACCGGTCTCAGCAATATTCCTGGTGAGGTAAAACCTGCCCTGGGGTGAAACCTAGAGCATGTCTACTCATTAGGGAAAATATTAATTATTTCTTGCTTACAGGCTTTTGCACTCCAGATGTAGTAGCCATCCAGATGTACTTACCGGAGAAGAATGGCATGACAAACATAGTCGCCTGCTCTGCATACTTCCCAGGAGACATGGATACTGTACCCCCTCTTGCTATACGACGATTGATCGACTATAGCAAGAAGAACAGACTTCAATTAGTCATGGGCTGTGACGCCAACTCACACCATACATCGTGGGGTAGCACGAATATTAATCGCAGAGGTGAGTTACTCTTTGATTATATACTAGGGGAAGGGCTATCAGTTATAAATAAGGGCTCCGAACCAACCTTTGTAACTAGAAACAGATCAGAGGTGTTAGATTTAACTATCAGCTCAAACTTTCTGAGCAATAAGATACGGCATTGGGCTGTATCTACTGAACCTTCGTGTTCGGATCATAGACATATTCAATTCAGCATTGAAATAGGCCAGAGGCCAGTGGTGGAATATCGTGACTCAAAAGCTACTGATTGGAGTGGATATAGAAATTCCCTTCAACGGTATGTTGGGGATGGTTTCACCACAATCAACAGTTGTGATGGGATAGATACTGCAGCGGAAAAGCTTCGCGAAGCAGTGATCTCCTCCTATCATGAAAACTGTCCACTAAAGACTAAAAGAGATAATCGCAACTCTATTTGGTGGAACAAATGCCTAGAAAAGCGAAGAAAAGAAGTTCGACGACTATTTAACCGAGCTAAAGAGTCAGGCAACTGGGAGCTTTATAAAACTACTCTAACAAGCTACAATAAAGAAATCAGAAAGGCAAAGCGGGAGTCTTGGAAAAAGTTCTGTGAGAGTATTTCTGATATACCTCGTAGTACTAGAATTCACAAGATTCTCTCTAAAGAGTCTATTGCCGAGATTGGGTCGATGAAGCGACCTGATGGCACTTTCACGACCTCTAGAAAAGAAACGTTAGAGCTTTTGATTAAAAATCACTTTCCTGGAAGTTTGACTCTGGATAACAATCGACCTCCGCACTTTGAGGGCGCCAGGCGGCCAAAAAATATCGATTGGGAGGCTGCCAAGGAAGTTATCACAGCACCGGCAGTTGAATGGGCAATCAAATCTTTTCAGCCCTTCAAATCTCCCGGTGAGGATGGCATATTTCCAGCTCTGCTGCAAAACGGACTGGAATTACTTCTACCCATCCTCATTAAACTGTATAGAGCTAGTCTGGCGTGGAATTACATACCACCCAGTTGGTTGGCGGCTAGGGTGGTATATATACCAAAAGTGGGCCGCACAGACCCACACCCTAAATCAGTCAGACCAATTAGCCTAACATCTTTCCTTCTCAAAGGACTTGAAAAAGCACTGGATTGCTACATCAGGCGGGTAGCTTTATATAATTCCCCCTTGAGCATCCATCAATATGCTTATCAAACTGGCAAATCAACAGATTTAGCTTTACACAACCTTGTTGAGAAAATCACACAATCCCTTAACAACAAGGAGATTGCGGTGGCCATATTTCTTGACATTGAAGGAGCATTTAACAATGCACTACCGACCTCCATTGGTTCAGCTTTGACTGAAAAGGGCATCAAACCAACCATTACTGGTTGGATATATGCCATGCTCACAAATAGGACAGCCACTACATCCCTTCAGAACGAGACCATCAGCTTCAAGGTTTCCAGGGGATGCCCACAAGGCGGAGTACTATCTCCCCTACTGTGGTCTATCTTAATGGATAACTTGCTTAGCGATCTCGAAAGAGAAGGGGTAGAACTGCAAGCGTATGCAGACAACCTTGTCATCTTGGCAAGGACCAAGTCAGGAAGGGTAGCATATAATACCCTCTAAAAGACGTTGGACGATGTTCACTGTTGGTGTCAGAGGGAACAGATGTCTGTTAACCCTGGCAAAACTGTAATAGTTCCCTTCACTAGAAAAAGGAAGTTGGAGGATCTTCCACCACTTTCCTACAATGGTGAGGTTATTCCATTTGCAGCGGAAGTAAAATATTTGGGGATTATCCTAGATAAGAAACTTACTTGGAACGCTCACTTGGAAAAAGTTATCCATAAGGCCAGACTATCTTTGTGGACATGTCGCAGGATCTGTGGAAAATCTTGGGGCTTGGGACCCAAACAAATCTATTGGATATATGTGATGATTGTTAGACCAATGATCACATATGGAGCTATTGCCTGGTGGCCAAAAGCTTTACAGCGAACGGCCCAAGCAAAGCTCTCTGTTTTGCAGAGACAGGCCTGTCTGGCAATCACTGGTGCTATCAGCTCCACACCGTCAGCAGCCATGGAAATCCTTCTGGACCTACCTCCTCTCCATATATTTTTGGAAAGAGAGGCTAGATGGACAGCATACAGAATTGTACATATTTCTAAATGCACAAATCAGGCTTATGCAGAACGAAGCAGAATACTAGCGGACAGTGAAAGTCACAGTATTCTGGGAATGACCTCTGACATAATGCCTCCAACAGTAAACTACGACCTGCCTTACACAGTCCTAATTCCAGATAGAGATGAATGGGTCCTCCGTAAGGATGAACTATTAAGAGCAGACAGCTGTTGGTACACAGACGGCTCAAAAACACCCTCAGGCTCTGGTGCAGGTGTATACGGGCGCAGACCTAGGACAGAAATTTCAATCTCTCTAGGATCCTATGCAACCGTATTTCAGGCGGAAATTTACGCCATTGTTTCATGTGTGGAGAGAGTGGAACAAGCCAATCTCATACATAGAACAATAAAAATTTTCTCGGACAGCCAAGCGGCTTTAAAAGCACTTAGCTCTTGCCGTGTAACGTCGAAATTGGTTTTAGACTGCCAAAAAAGACTCTCCTCAATAGGAGAACTCAATAAAGTATTGCTGGTCTGGATCCCTGGCCATTCTGGCATGGAAGGAAACGAGAAGGCAGACTTTCTTGCAAGGGAGGGTGCCGCAAGTGTTTCTATCGGACCAGAACCCACAATTGGCATCGCAATAAGTTTTGCCAAACAAACACTAAATACCTGGACAGCAAGAAGAGCTTTAGACTTCTGGCATAATTTACCAGGATTGGTTCATTCAAAGGCTTTTATACATCCTTCGAAGTATGTCTCCAAACAAATGTTAGACCATAGCAGGCATGACCTACGTTGTCTAACAGGCCTTTTAACAGGCCACTGTTGATGATGAATGAAAAGCAGATGATGAAACAGCAGAGCATATAATTTGTGCCTGCCCCGCCGCGGCTCGAATCAGGTATCTGATGTTTGGCAGGGTCTCTCTCTCGCCCTCGGACCTGAAATATCATTCACCAAATAAAATAATCGGCTTTGTTAAAAAGCTGAATTTGTTTGGTGAAATCTGAATAGGTGTGAGCCACAATAGACTCTTGTGAGTCGCAGTGGAGGGCCTTATAGACCCACTCACCACAAACCTAACCTAACCTAACTATCATTACTAACATTATCATCATCCTTTAATTCTATAAAATACTTAATTTCATTATGATTTTCCTCATTTGCTGATGAATAATGGTTTTCTGAATTATTTGGAAAATGGTTATTTCCTACCGGTTTAAAGAATTTCCGATTTCTTATTAGCATAGAACCATTATTCATTTGCAATCTATATGTTCTATCTCTTTTAGTTTACTAACAACTTTACCAAGAAACCAATTACCATTTGGTTTTGTTTGAACATAAACTGACTGATTTGTGTACAATTCAGGTAAGTTTTTAGTTGCATTTTTATTATAATATTTTTGTTGCAGTTCTTGTTTTTCCTTAATAATTGTTTTATTATATTCTTTTGCAATTCTAGGTTTTGACTGATTTTTTGTAATTATTAAATTTGTTCTTAATTTTCTCGACATCAAAATTTCAGATGGTGATATGTTTTCAAAAATGGGTGTAGTACGATAATGTAAAAGAGCCATATATAAATCTTTCTTTTCATTAAATATTTTCTTAAACATTTTTTTTATAGTTTGTATATATGTCTCTCTGCCATGCCGTTAGACTGAGCATAGGTTGGAGACGAAACTATATGCTTAAATTCCCATTGTCTGCTAAAAGTTTTGAATTCTTGTGATGTAAATTGTGGGCCGCCATCACTTACAAAGGTTACTGGAATCCCATGCCTAGCAAAAATTGACTTAAGATTTGTTATGACCATATGGCTTGTTGGATTATTCAATAATTCTGCTACTTCTACATATTTTGAAAAATAGTCAATGACTAAAAGATATTTTTTTCCTTTTATTTCAAAAATATCGCAGCCTATTTTATTCCATGGTAAAGCTGGTATCTCATGTGGCTTTAAAGGTTCCTTATTCTGAGAATTGGCATAAGTAAGGCACTGGTGACAATTTGAAATTTTCTGTCTTATTTGATCAACCATACCAGGCCAGAATAAAGAATCTTGTGCCAATTTTATGCATTTGTTTACCCCTAAATGACTATAATGAATACGATCCAACATTTCTTTTTGAAGTGACTTTGGAACTACCAGACAATTCCATTTTCTTTGCTTCGGTTATAAACTGGTCTAGAGATTGTCCCTGAGTTTGCTTAAATGAGAAAAATTTGTATCGTTCGTAGGTTAAATTTTCTCTAGGCAAAAAATGTGCTTCAAACTTATCGAGTAAAATATTAAGTTTATCTTTTTCAGCGTCAGTAAACTGAAATGTAGTATAAATTTTGAAGCCTTCTTCCCCAATGAAATGAAGAACTTGTGCGCATTGAATGGTCTCATCTTTTTTATTAATTTCACTCGCAACTAAATAGTTTTCAAAACGGTACCTCCATAGCTTCCAATTTTCTGCTAAGTTTCCCGCATTTGCATGGGTGCTACTCCTCGGCTGTCTCCCATTTTTTCTTTATATTGCAAAAATTTTACACCGCTGGTTTTAACTTTCTTTGTCTAACTATTCTGTCTGCGCCATGTTACGTTAATGTTTGTTTCTTTACTTTATGATTTATTAATTAAACATTAACACTTGATTGTATATTATTCTTTATTGAGTACATACACGTGAGCTAAGGTGAGCTAAGGTTCGAGAACATCGCTTCAATGTCGCTGCCCATGACAGCTCCCATTGCCAACTTTACATTAGTGACAGTGACTACATTACGTGCAGACGTACATCTAAATAACCTAATCCTACAGATACAATATTTAATTTCGTATCTTTATAGCCATGTAGCATGATTGTCGAGTAGTCGATTACAGCTGGCAACCACGCTACAAAGTATTGTATTTTGTTCTATGTTTTGTAGGTTGCATATCTGTGTATGCGATTATTATTAAAATAAATATATATTTATAAAAGTGGTAATTTAAACAATATTATGAAGAATCTAACTGGATTTTTTTCATAGATAGCGAGAACACATGTTGTTGATCACTTTCATGTACAGAGCAATACATTTAAACTGTTTTTTGTATGAAATATCATGCCAAAAAGTGATGGCTCAAGTGGCGAGAAAAAATCTTTTTTTGGATTTTTCTTTGTAAATTGTGTATAACCTGCAAATTTTTTGACGGATTATTCTCAAAATAGGTGAGTACTATCGATTTTTCGCAAAATCGGTCAAAAATTCGTGTTTCCCTATAGTTCAACGGACCCCCTATGTCCCTATGTGGTATCTGCTTCTAATGAAATTAAAGAAAATCAACCAGAAAACACCATGGAGGGTGAAGCAAAATGTATGTGGTCACATGAAGCAGTAAAATTATTAATATTTAGCTTCGTCAAACACAAAGATACATTTGAAAGTGCAAAATATACAAAAAAAAGTCTGGGAGATCATATGTTAACTTAAAAAAAAGAAATTATAAAAAACTCCTCAGAAATGTGATGAGAAATGGAGGAACCTTAAAAAAAACATACGATAAAATAAAAACAGAAAAAGATAAAACAGGGAATCACTCTTTTAATTGGAGGTATTTTGAAAAGTTCCAGGAAATTTACTTTCGGGATCCTTATTTTGAACCAGTAGCTTCAGTAAGTAGTACTGGTTTGGTGAAAAGCAAAAGTAGTGAAATACCACTTGTATCACAAAAAAATGTAGCACCTACATTGAGAAAAAATTTGTCTCCTGGAGAAACATCAAGGAAAAGAACTATATATTCTTATGAAATTGAAGAAAGAAAACAAAAGCGCCATGAAGAAAAAATGAAATTAAAAAGGGAGATGTTTGAATGGATGAAGGAACATTTTAGTAGAAAGGATTGAGTTATGCTGTTATGTGATTTTTGTGATATACCAATGTACCTGTTTGTTACCTTGTAAATATATATTTTTTTTTTTTAAGTTTTTGCACAATGTATTTATAGAAATATTGATTTTTTATTAGACCTTTACCATTATTTTTTAATTGTAATGGTAGTTTGTTACTTTTCTTATTTTTATGTTTCAATCAAAATATATTTATTTTGGACAAAATATTTTTCATGCTTCTTCAGTATGTGTTTATATTTTTATTGATTTGTATAGTTTTATTTTTGTAGACTGACACTGTTTTTCTCGCACACACACACATATATTCTATTTCTGTTATTTTTTTTGGATTGAATAATAAATATTTATTTAAGATAGCACTGTTTATTTTTTGTTACTTCTATACTATTGCTTTGCCAATCTTCTTTTGTGCAGAAAAATTGAGGAAATTAATATACTAAGTAGATTGACCGATGAATCAAATCAAAAATACAAGCACATCTTTATGTTTCCAGCTGT
>CAJUYG010004609.1:0-16195 GCA_910591675.1 Galerucella calmariensis
GCAAACAAGCTGATAGAAGTTTGCTTCTATCGCTATCGAATTAAAACAAATAAATGTATTGAAATATTTTACTTATTATAATAAAACTATAAATAGTAGTTTCTTATATGATTAATTTTTTTCTTTATTCTCAAACAACTATAATTTTAAGTAGAAATACCTAGTGAATCAATTATTTTTTGTCAAGTTTTTCTTTTCATTTGATGATTTTATAATTGTACTGAGTTTCTTCGAATAAAAATCAACTGTGAATTTGTTATGTAATTTAACAAACAATGACACCATACTTATATATTATTCACATTATAAACTAATTGCTGTAACAAGCCAAGATAATAAACAATTTAGCGATACGTACTACATTAACAAAGATTTCCGTTTCCAAGGGAAAAATGTTATGTAACGTGATACAGTAGAGGCTGTATATTTAAATTAGAAATATACGTCTTATATAATGAAAGAAGATTCATATGCCTTCAACGTCCCGTAAAAGATGTTCGTTTCGGTACATGATTAGCATATGCTGTCCACATACTTTTGAGCACATCCCTGTACATACATCCATAGCAAGTGCTAGGAATTTTAGATTCAAACTTGTTTTTTTCCGTAGATCTTTCGCATATGATTCGCACATACCATAAAAGTCCACCTAAAGCTTTTTTTAAATTATATATTTAGCATATAATAATGATTTACCATTAACTAAGATCCTTTTTTCACTACATTCAGCGCATATGCTAAGTAAATAACCTTGAAGAATATCAGAAGTATTTTATTTGACAGATATCCTAAGCATGTGATAGGGATTATCAATCAGGTCAGGTAATTTTACATCAGATCTTTAGCACGTTTTATTCGTTTTACATACATTTGTATGAAAAAATATTTACTATTTTCGTTTAAAAGATCCAAAGCCATCATTGCTGTTGTACCTACCCTTTCATTTTAAATATGCATCTGCCGATATCAGAATCAACCCAAAAGCCCATCCTTAGCATGTGCAAAATATAAAACATGGAATAATATTTGGTACATTTAAAGCAAATGCAAAATAAAGTCAAAGGCGAGCATATACCTTTAGCATGCGATAATGACATATTCTTTATTAATCTAACTTCATTCGATATTGAAGCCATTATCTTTCCAATTATAATATACACTTAGCATGTATATATCTGAATAATCTGATGATTAACCTTAAATCGTATTTTTAGCATGTGCAAAGTATAAAACATAGAACATTATTTGGTACATTCAATGCACATGCTGAATACGTCCTTCGCACATGCGATCACATCCTGTTTCAGCATAATATGTGCTTTATCGCATGTGAATAACACATTATTTGGAAGAGTATAGACAGCATCTACATTTCTTCAATTAGTTATTCAATTGAATTGAGAAATAAAGCATGTATGATATTGATTTGATTATTGATTAAACGCATAAACATAAATTTCTCGAGAACTATCAGAGTTAGATATAGGCAACCCTAATACCAACTGTTAGGTAATAAATTCCCACGTTTAACAGACCCAACAGATACAGGGTGTTCCATTTAAATTAAGCCAGAAATGTATGTATTAAATGGTTAGTGTTATTCTGTCACATTAAAAACACCCTCTATATGATATATACCAGTAAATATTGGAAACGGTATGTTAAAAGCTTCTAGTGAGATGGTGTAAAGCAAATGTGGTTATTTGTTTTTATTTTGAAGTTTTTGTATTTTTTCGAAGTGTCTACAAATGATGTAAAATCGATTTATCCTGGAAACTGAACTAGATAGGTATAGGGAAATATCAATGAACTTACATTATTTTTAATAGTACAATTCAAAAATGTGATAAATACAGGGTGTTCTATTTAAAGGAACCTAACTTTGATACGGCACGCTTTTTTGGAGCACCCTGTATATTCCAAAATATTTTCAAATTATAGTCCTAAGTAATCTACTTAATTCCACGTCTTATTTTTTCTAATTATATTTGCCGTTAAGACGCCAGATAATAGTTCGTTCATAGTGCCCCACCCTGTATAATATATACGCCGATAGCACATGCCTAGGATGTACTGTATATCAGAAGGCCTATGGCTGAAAAATGCGTAGCATGAGAAAAGAATGTGCTATCACATGCTTGTTGGAACTTTGAGCTTTTTAGTGCTGGGTACCTACATACTCAGCATCTTATAAGAACATCTTTCATCACATTCTGAAAACCTGACCAGCATGTGACCATGGCGCAACACAATCTATTTATAGCACTTGATTTGGTATTATTTGAGAACATGCTTTGCACATCCATGTTCTTTTTGAAAATATTCCACGCATATGCTTAGGATGTCAAATTGCTATGTGGGATGTTTAGTTTAGTATTTAAATATTTTTAGTGAGAAATTAAATTTCCCACTAAATATATTTATTGATCATTATTCAACGAAATGGATTTCTGAAATTACCTTGGATTTACAAACAAAAGGAATTCCCATTAATAGGAAGTATAATAAATCCGTTAATTCTTATTGAAAAGGCCAAGATATCGACCGATGAAATCATTAGGCTGCGCGATAAATATAATTCCTCAATTTGAACTAATATTACATCATAGTTCAATGACTGTCAAGTTCAATTCTACTTAAATCAAATCCGGTTGGTATTCACCTTGTCAATTTTTAAGAATTGAATTGTTCTTCTGTTATTATTTAAGCGCATTTATACGTGCATATCAAATGAGAAGTTGTTTTTTTACTTTTTTTATCTCAACATACAACATACAACATACTATTATATAAAAGGATGTAAGATACATATTTAAAGAAGTAGAAGGAAGAGGTAAAGAAAAACGAGAGGAATAAGATCGTTGTTGAAATTGGAATTCAATTTTTATTTTCGTGTATGTTTTTTTTTTTTCACAAAAATACATATTTTCTAGCACCTTCTCATTTGAAAATTGCCTTTTCATCTCATAGTTTCCTCCTTAAAAATTAAAAAGTCTCAGATTATATTATATTTTCTTTTAAAAGAAAAAGAAGTCTTTCATAGGAACATAATATTAAGGTTGGTTTTTAATTGCAATTAGAACTAGTTTGAGATATATTAGAGCAGGACCGTAATGTTCATCTTCCTCTTCTATAAATACATCGTTTTTAAATATTTTTATTTTATTTTTTTATTTAATTTATATGGTTAAAAGTATTATTGAGATAATTGGATGAAATTCTTCATGGAATTCCTAAGCAATGTTGAAAAGAACCGAGCTTACCTTAAAATTCATAACGTGTAAGAAATAAAATATAAACGCTTAGAATTTTGATGAACTTATTCTTAGATTTTGAAGGATTCACTGTTTCAACCTTATTTTTGAAGTTTTTATCAGATAATTTGATAATTTATAGTTTAACAAATATTAAAAACAAAAATCCCCAAAGTTTTGAATTAATTCGTAAATCAATCCAATAAATATACCAGTCCCGAACTAGTAAGATTGTCAATAAATGGAGTGCTTATTTGATTCTACTTTTATAAAACATAGCTACTGCCAACTAGTTTTATATGAGCTAGTTTATTTATACTCATATTAATTTGAACTTTTAATATTATTCTGTTACCTCTTCTATTACCAAAATATCACGTACGATGCATTAATATTTTCAACGTTCCAATCTTTCTACAACCACCATTTTATGGATACCGGTGCGACCGTTATTATTTCAAAGCCGATATAAAAAAAGTGCCAATTACATCTTTTATGTAGATACATATTTATACAGCATCGCGTGTTTTCCCAACTTCTTTAGTAGGTATATCTTTCTTCGGTTCCCAGACTCGATGCATGATATTTACGATGTTTTATTTATAATTGTAAATTACCTCAATTCAGTGGCGGCTCTTGGTAAAAATTTTAAGGTGTTCTGCAAATTCCGTGCAATTTTGAAGAAAGTTTTTACAATAGGTGTGTTCTTTTTGACTGAGATCTCAGTTAATCTCAGCTCACATCGGTAATGTGCGCGTTCTTTTTGATTTACTCACTTCGAAGTGAGCTGAGATTTTTCCTCCCCCTTCACCGATGCTGAATGTGATGTAAGGGGGTATCAGTTGGACTTGAGTCGGAAATAAAGTGGAGGGGATGAATCAAGCGTGGTTATTGGAGATCTGGATTCCAGATAGGTTATGTTTATATGTTTTATGTCTCTTATTCACGCATGTGACGGCAGATCTCGCGTTTCAATTGAGTAGGTCGTTCTTTTTGGTGCTTACTCACATCACTTTATCTCAGATCACTTCAACTGAAGTGAGCTGAGATCTCAGTCAAAAAGAACACACCCAATAGAGGAGTTCAGTCTAAGGTCAGTGTGGCCAACAAAAACTCAAAAAGTGGTTTTTCTGATAAGAATGACATTTAATGTCTGCCCCTTAAAACATAGGATTTTTGCATGTTTTTCATCATTGCGAACATCTATATTGCTTTATTAAAATAATGAATACACCCCCGAAGCGTATATTTTAAAATTTAAAATGACTTTTTAGCTGAATACTCAACATATCGATGGCCAATAACTCTAGGAACTTCTGGCAAGTCACCATTTCATTTCTGTTATTCAGTCACTAATTATGTCAAATGTCAGTTATATTTATTTTTGTTGATATTCGTTCAATTCTGTATGTCCATTTTCGATTAGATTTTTGTAGCATTTCTATTTAGGTGTATCTCTATTCTTCTAATTACTTTTTCCACTGACATCTGACATAACTAGTGACAGATAAGAGAAATGAAATGGTGACGTGCCAAGAAATCCTGGAATTTTTGGCCACCGATGTGTTGTGTATTCAGCTAAAAAGTCATTTTAAATTCCAAGATTTACGCTTCGGGGGTGTATTCATTATTTTAATAAAGCAATATAGATGTTCGCAATGATGAAAAACATGCAAAAATCCTATGTTTTAAGGGGTAGACATTAACTGTCAATCTTGTCAGAAAAACCACTTTTTGTTGGCCACACTGACCTTAGACTGAACTCCTCTATTTTCGTGTGTTTTTATATTCAAACTCAAATGATATAGATGCGTGACTCCTATTTCCTTCCAAGTTAACAGTTTATATAATATTTTTCAACAATACACAGAAATACCTGCTCTACTCTACCAGTCTATTACGTTACGACTTAAATCCTATAACCGTAAACTCGCTAATTAAATATATTCAACTCTATTGTATGCCATGCTGCGCTGTAGTAAAGGCAGCAAGATATACCACAGAGTACACCATCTAACAAGAGGCGAAAGAAAGTAGTTTTCGTGATCGCAAATTTGTGTGCATATGCGTGAATTAATTAGTTTATCTGTCAATGTCAAGTCGACACTTCCGTTCATTGCCCTCAGTTCACCGTGTATTATTTCAAGATTAGGTTAAAAATGAGCCAATTCTCATTACATACATGAGATGAATAATAAGGTGTTCTCATGTTAGTAGTTAAAAAAATATTCTATAGACCTAATTGGGAGGGATGTTCATCAACACTACTATTTTTCTTAGTGTAGTGTTACTTTTCTCAGTGTATCAAGTAGTTTATGTGTCAATACCTCGACGTATTTCCGCTCAATATCGTGTAAGTCCGACTTCAAAGGAACCGACAAAGCTTTCGTCTCTTGTTAGATGGTGTACTCTGTGGATATACTGTCAAAATCCCCGACTTTGTTTTTCACCGTCAAGGAGGGAAAGTATTCAACGCGGGCGTTTGAAAGAGCACGATCGTATGGCCCAGCTTTATAAAATATCAACGATATGGCACGAAATAGGTTCGTTATTCCACTTAGCTTTTATGCTGTGGTTTGAGCATGAGTTCTTTTATCACTATGACAATCCGAACGCTTACAATATTTGATAAAAGGAACTTTTAGTTAATTAGATGATTTTTTGGGAGTTATGCAGCACTGTTGCGTTTATGTACTAGCCGCCACTGCCTCTATTATTTGTTGATTACTTTTTTTTTATTTGTTATAAGTCAAGAAGTATAAAAGTAAGATGAGGGATTCCCTGTTTTACAGAGTTGACTTAGCCCGTGTATCTTTATAAAAAAATAATGCTATTTTGTTTTTTTTTTGTTACAAATTGCAATGGAGCTACTTGCCTTCGTGCGAAACAAAAAACTAATTAGTACGAAACTATAACAAAGGATGATTGCTATTTTGAATTGGTATTTAACAAATATCCCTATATTTTATGCTTGCTGGAAATCACCGAGAATTATTGTCAATGAGTTATAAAGTATGCTAATTTATATTCAGGAATTTTAATCGGTTTTACAATAACTGTAGGAAGTACCGACACATTTTTTAATTATTTGATAATTATTTAAACTGCATTATTTATGAGCGGAGTAATTTTTCTCGTGGTTCTTTCATAAACAATAATAATTTCAGGTAGCAAGCTGACGTGAAAATGGCGTTTTCATGACGTACGAATGACATTTTTTACGTCATAAAGACTTCCTTTCATATGTTATTTTAGAATTTCGAGAAACGTCATTTGAATGACGTGAATATTTCTTGAAATTAGAAGCATGATGATAAGAGGAAGCATAATAAAAAACTATAAATAAAAATACGTTTATTACTGACACTTTCCAACTGTAGATATAAAATTTCATTTGTTACCTTAAATCAAGTTATTTGTAATATTTGGAAAATAATTGTATACTATATAGCAACAAGTAAAAATAGTTTGTAACTAATTCGAAATATTTAATTTTAAAAAAGTCTTGAAAAATGGTATTTAATACATGTGGTTTGATTTTATGTTTTTTTTTTGGAAATTAATTTTAATTTTGTGTGATCTGAAATGATCGCATATTTGAATAATCCATTTTATATTAACGTTGAAGTTATTTTATTTTATATTTTCGTTTTATTGTTCAAGTTTTTAGATCACTTACTCATAAAATTATAGCAATTTTCATAGGCAATAAAATATATGCATCTCTCTAGCTAGGCTATTTAAATATTTAAATACCAAGAGATGTAGGTAGTAATGAAACAAAACTAACGAATAATTAATGTTTTTATACAGGCACACTTAATCAAAAGTCACATATGCAACTATAAAGTTCTATAAAACTAAACTTTCTATTGTTTATTAATAATATCATGACACAAGACAATCCTTGAAGCCGAATAAAATCACCTTTCTCCAAAATCAACACTACTGTGTATACCAAAAGACCAACACCATATTTTTGCTTGCCCTGGGAGTCCATATTGAATTTTATTCGACAGGTCGATGGATTGCCTAAAAAGACACTTGGCGTCATGTGACAGCCCTGATGAATCTGATGATAAACAAGCGTTCTTTGCACAGCCCGTGGTCCTTAATAGCTATTTTAATCGTGTTTGACCTCATTTAATTTCGATTTGGAGCTTTATTCGACATTTTTTAATTGCTTAGCTATATCTGACTGTTTATAATAAAAAGGATCATTAAATTACAAATATAAAATCTATCCAAATAATTGTTTATCCTCAGGACGACTGTCATTAATGTCAACTTGTCTGCTGGTGGACGTGCCCTATAAGAACAGTAAATATAACCTCAAACTTTTGAGTTGACATTGACAAATGAGCTGGTATACAGAAGAAAATTATAAAATAGTAACATTAATGAAAGTCAACTATTTACGCCATTTATGAAGATAACTTTTTGTTATCTAAGTTATTTTTGGTTCGATTTCTGTTTAATTGTGAAAGTACGTCATTATTGAATGATGTCATAGGGCCAGTTGTAGATGTCACAGGTGAACGTTAGTTTAACTGAACTGCCAGTCAACTTTGAACCGAGTTCATTTTGGTTTTCGTTGTAGAGTGCAAGATCAACATTAGTTTGGTTGAACGCCGTTCAGGTCACGTTGGTTGCACTGAACTACGCTTTTCATCTAATATTTTAATGTCCCATGCCAAACTTGATCGTTGACTGACAGTGTTGATTGAGAATTATCAGGTGTATGTGGTTGTAAACAAAAAGGTGGTGGTTGTTGTATTTTGTGTGGATATTGTAAATTTTCATGGAATGAGTCAAAATGAACATCAATATCATCCCATTTTCGGGACGGTGTGTATTAGCAATATCGAAACAAAAAAAATAAGCCAAATTTTAGAGTATAAATTGAAAATTTTTCCAGGAATTATATGCGTAGGTATAGAAAGAAAAATCCGTTTGATATACCGTAAGACCTTTTCATTGCCTATTACAGGCTAAATAAAGAAATTAATTTTATACTTAGAGCCACATTTAAAAAGTCCAGGAAATGCAAACGCCATACATTTTTTAAATAAAGATGATAAATAAATAATTCCTCTAAAAAAGTCTTCTTCCTTCTGGTTCCTTCACCTCTTGCTTTACATAATCGGACCAATAACTTCAAAATTAGGTAAATTCTACTACATAACATAAAATCAGTGAAGTTAGCTACGATGTAATATTGCGCTCTCAATAATTTTTTTACATCGGGTGGTTCAGAATAAGATTTTTAACCGCGCTGTTGAATTTTCTAATTGAAATCTACATTTAAATTCAATATCAGACCATATTTCAAAATGACTGGGTCTATTTCTAAAGGTTTGCGGTCTTCTAGGATGTAAAAAACCATTCAAAATTTGTAAAAAATCTTCATCGTCGGTTAATTCTTCTAATAATTCGTTCATTTTGATTGAAATAATGAATGATCAGATATTCAACCTCACTTTTTAAGGTTAACAACTCAACGTCAAATGCCAAAACCCTCTTGAACCGCCTTTGAACGCCCTTCGAGGACCGATCACGTGAACTTCTATTTGAACCACAGATCAGTAGTGACTGACGTACTTACAACAAAAATTTGCGATTAAACTCGGTTCAACGCTGAACTACAGTTGAACTATGCATCTACAACTGGGCCATAAAGTTGAATAAACATTTTTTTTATATTTTACTCGCCTATCGAACGATGGCGGTACAACCAGAATCTTTTTATTTAAAATTCCCAAGATGTTTGTTAGTTTATTTAGGAACACAGATCGCTAGAATTTTCTTAAATATTTGGATTCAGGTCATTTGTTTTATTCGAATGTTTTCTAAATTCGTCTCATGACTCCTTTAAATATATACCTTTGAAGAATAGTACCTACGTAACTAAATGTTTTAAATACAAATGTTAATTTATTGTTTTTTATTATTTAATAATGTAGATAATAGTACGTTAATTTATATTGTAAGACTTTAAGTTGTCTCTATCTAAGAAGTATAAATATCTATGATATAAATACTAACTAATATTTGACAGGATGTCAGATGAAATTCATGATTGGAAAGATTGAAACGATAGAGGCAACCGAATTTGAATACACCACTACTACTATTATAATATTAAAGTGTGTACTGCAAGTCCAGCCAAATAGTTTCGTTTCATTCACTAATTTTAACAATACCTGTGTTTGAAGAATAAAATGATAATAAATATTTGAACGAAGACCGAAATATTTTTTTTCATTAAACGCAAGTTGTGGAAAATTTTAAATAGGAGGGATGTTTCTTCTACGCCTGCCGTCCCTTCAAAGCACTTGCTGACAAAAAAGGATCAGAGACTTTATTTATCGGACCTGAACCATTTTTTGGCATTGCGGAAAGCTCTGCTAGATCAGCTGGGCGGAGAGAAAAACCTACGCCTTCCTCACTCGAAGAGGTATATTATTGCCTACACGACTCAGTAACACTCTTGATCTAATCTGAACACGCTTTGTTGAAGGACAAATGGAACAATTATATAGTACATTCGTAATTTTTATGTCAACGACATGCTCAACTGTGAAACTCACTAAAAAATAGAGATTTCGTGTTTGCTAGTTCCATATAAGCATATTATATGAAGCAAAACGTTAGCTCACTTGAACTAACATTAAAAAATGAAGACAGACTCACTAACACTCTTTGATATTAAATTTTTAGCTTACTTTGACCTGATTCGAAAGTTTTAAATGACTTGGACTTTTAATTAGTTTGTCCAATTTAGTGTTCCTCAATTTTTAGCTCTCCAAGCTGGTGAATGTGGAACGTTAGTTTACAAAAAAATTATAAATTTTTTTACTCATTCCACAACTGCAACGACTTAATGCATGGGAATCAAAGATGCAATGAGATCGTGTCCTAGCACAGTCCTAGAGGTGAAGCTATTTTTTTGTGTGTGTTTGGGAGCCGTTCTGATGTCAGGAGCACTGCAGCCTGTTGGCTTATTTTACTCTACTCCCACATTTATTCCACCCATCCAGTTATCCCCGTACCTTCGAGTAGACGATATAGGTCCATTGAATGTGTGCCATATACTTCGGGTGGCACATTGGCTTCTCCGAAGATTGTCTCCTCGAGTTCACTGCCTCACAGTCAGATAAGATTTGGGTTACGGTCTCGGTCTCCATGCCACAAAGTCTGCAGCTGAGGTCCCCGTTATATAACCCTATTTTATGCAGGTGATCTTTTAACGGGGCATGACCCGTTAGATAACCTGTAATAATTCTTAGCTTGTTCCTGCTGATATTCAGTAGTTCTTCGGCCCGTTTTACACATGTGTCACCTATTAAGGTTTTACTGTGTACCTGCTTTGGAGTGTACCTCCACTGAAGTTTATGTTGGCTTTGTACCCATTTTTGTATTTGCCCTCGGACTCTCGGACTACCTTCTTTGTGGTCCCAAGAGCTGGTTCTGGTCCAACATATGCTGTTGCTGAACCTCTTTTCGCGACTTCATCAGCTTGTTCATTTCCAGAAATACCGTTATTTATTTATTTAACGGATTCACCAATTACAAGTAATTACAATAATTATAATATTACAGTGAACTAATTTAAGAATCTAATAATCTAAGTATACATTTCTAATTGAGTTCTTAAACATACTTAAAGAGTTAACAAATGGATCAATATTATATTTATTAAACCATCTCAAACCTCTAGAAGCAGGTGAGTTGTAACCGTAATTTGTGTTATGATTTTTTATTGAAAATAATGGAGGGTTTCTAGTTCTATAAGAAGTAACAAGAAGGTTAATTTGATGCAAAAGATTTGGACAATCAGCTCCACCAGATAAGATTTTATAAACTAATATCAAATCAGAGTGAAAACGACGTGTTGTGATATCAGTTAGGTTTAGAGTGTTTAAAATATTATGGTAATTAAATTGTAGATACGTACCCATTTTGAATGAAATATATTTCAGAAATCTGATTTCAACATTTTCAATTCTCACAATGTCACATTTATAATAAGGAGACCACACTACAGAGGTATACTCTAAGTGAGGACGTCCCAAAGAACAGTTCAATGTTTTGAGAGTATTACCAGAAACCCCAACATTATACTACTCTTTGCAGACACATTATTCATGTGACCTTTGAATGATAATTGCTGGTCAATTGTAAGCCCAAGGTCTTTTATTTCGTTGACTCTATCAAGAACCATACCATTGATGTTATAATCATAGTTAAGATGTTTTGATCTCGAAAAAGTGATAATATGGCATTTCTCAATATTGAGTTGTAAGTTGTTTGTTCTGGACCAATCAAATAATGTATCTAAGTCGTTCTGGAGGATTTGACTATCTAATATATCAGTAATTTGAAAAAATAATTTAAGATCATTAGCAAACATTAAAAATTCAGCATGTTGAAGATGGTCACCAATATCGTTCACAAACAGGTTGAATAATAATGGACCACAATGTGAGCCCTGTGGTACACCAGAGGCAACAGGAAGTGTGTTTGAAATATAATTGTTTATTCTGATACATTGATAACGATGAGATAGAAAGCTTTCAATCCAATTCAAAATGTCAGTCCCAAATCCTAATGCTCTCAATTTTTCCAGAAGTATCGAATGGTTAGCTCTATCAAATGCTTTGGAGAAATCCGTATAGACAGAATCTATCTGGATACCTTTCTCCAAAGCATCTAACAAATATTGCTTGGAGGAGAGTAAATTTGTTGAAGTTGATTTTCCCAAGCGGAAACCATGTTGTTCTGGAATTATTATATTTTTACATGTCCATGTAAGTTCACAGGTAACTAATTTGTCCATTAATTTAGGTATTGATGATTGAATACTTATTCCTCTGTAATTTGAAACATTTTCCCTATCACCAGCCTTAAAGATAGGGGTGATGTAGCTATTTTTCCAATAGTCCGGATAAACACCACAGTTGAGTTATGTCCCGGCACCCACACTAATCTTACTTTAATGTGGTCTGATAGTTCATTCAGTTCTTTCTGGCATTCTTCCACCAGTCTGGATGTTACCATGCGGCTGTTTAAAGCTGCAAGGGCTGCCTGGCTGTCAGTTAGTATGTTTATCCTATGAGTGTCTGTCCTATATTTGTTCATACCCAGCCTTGGACAGGGTTAGGTATAATATATTCGGTTTTAGTACCTTAGAGCCGAACGACTTCAAAAAAGTATCACCAAATACAACCATGGACTTCGTCAGAAGCACAGGCTTGTGGAGTGAATTGTAATCCTTAAGGGTGAGCCACAATATACCTAACGAAGGTCGCAGTGGAGGTGGCGAGAAGGCCCCACTCACATAGAACCTAACCTAACCTGCTGCCAACCCCAGCTCTGTCGGTCGTTTAATTGCAAATTTTCATTATTTTCTATCATACCGACTATAGAAAGGATAATAAGATGTATCAATTGTTTTCGTGTATAAATTCTCATCTCTCCACATATCGGGTTAAACCATGTTTTTTTAAATAATAAACCTGTCGCTTTCAACAAATATTGCTCTACTACACATAGATTCAAAAGTTTTGCATCACCTTCTTCGGATGCGAAGGAATTTTTTTGCGCTAACAATTTTTTGTTGGCTTGTTTATCAATGTTTACCATTTCAATATGTTCCATATTTTTTGCAATATACAGATTTTTACAGTTTTTTTTGTAAGATAACATTTTTGGTGCGATCATTTTAACATTCAAGGCATTTGATTTGAGTTCGTGGCAAACAGAGTTGGCGTTTGGCGTTTGGCAAAGTGATGTGTCTCGTGTTTGGAACCGGTATCTCCAGACCAATTCTCTTCGTGATAGACCTAGAAGCTGTAGAAGGCGTGTCACTAATCAGCGGCAGAACCGCTATATCCACTTAACAATCTGAAGAAACCCGACCATGGCAATACCAGCACTCCAAAGAGATATGAGACATGCGTTGGGATCTCGTGTCGATCTCGACATTACGAAGACGAATACTTGCGACAGATTTGAGGTGTCGCCGACCAATAAGAGTGCCCAGACTACAACCTGAGCACAGAGTTCGCCGACTACAGTGGGCTCAAGAACACGCGGCCTTGCCTAAAGAATTTTGGCATTCGGTGTGTTTTTCCGACGAGTCAAGGATTTGTTTGGTACAAGATAGCCATCGAATACGTGTGTGGCGGGATCCAACGAGAGTTGCTCAGCTTGCCCATGCTCGCCCGTGCCGCCCTTCAGAGGAGAAAGTGCTATGCTTTGGGCTGGTATCATGTTAAATGATCGCACAGAATTAATTCATGTGGAGGGAACGATGACTGGTGATAGGTATATCAGAGAGATTCTACATCCTCATGTGAGACTATGGCGCGCAGCTGTTGGCAATTCCTTCGTTTTTATGGACGATAACGCCCGACCTCATAGGACCAGAGCTGTAAATGAGTATTTTGAAACTGAAGGGATCAATCGTTTGAGCTGGCCTGTCCTATCTCCTGACATGAATCCCATAGAACATGCTTGGGACATGCTTGCCAGGGCAGTGGCAGCATGCAGAAATCCACCCAGGAGTGTACAAGAGCTTGTTCATGCGGCCCAAGAAGAATGGCGAAATATTCCTCAACAGAATATGAATAATTTGGTAAACAGCATGGGCAGGCGACTTCAAGCTTGCATAAATTCTAGAGGTGGAAATACTCTTTATTAAAAGTTCTCATGCAGGTTCTCACTTAACCTTTTCTTTAAAAAGAATCAATTTGTATTTAATTTATTCAATTTTTAAGAATACTTTTTATGGTTAAAGCAAGTTTATTATTGGATAATAAAAATTTTGGACAAATATACACGCTTTTTTTTATTGAAACTAATTATTTGATTAATCTCTGAT
Organism: Galerucella calmariensis; assembly: GCA_910591675.1. Taxonomy (NCBI): domain Eukaryota; kingdom Metazoa; phylum Arthropoda; class Insecta; order Coleoptera; family Chrysomelidae; genus Galerucella; species Galerucella calmariensis. Next base: position 14,140 of record CAJUYG010004609.1, read on the forward strand.
CCATTTATAATGAACACATTTTTTTTTTTCGGAGATTTAGGGTGATACAAAACTTTTGAATCTATGAGAATCCTCGGTATTACCTCATTCCATTTAACCAAATCAGCGGGGCTTATCCAATTCAAAACAAGTCTAAAAATAGCAATACTCTTTTTTTTAATCAAAATCCCACTAAGACTCTTCCTGTCGCAAAAAAACTAATAATCAATTTCGATTCGGATTCTATCCCCACCGTACGTTGAAACTTTAATCGTATAAAAGTAGCGCCAGCATTTCTACACACAGTATCACCTGCTTTGTGTAAAGGTTTAAAACAGTCGCCTGAAATAAGCGAGATTTCCCGTGTAAACATTTTAAACAGTGAGCTAGGTATAATAATGGATGTGGAGGAATTTCGTGTCCGTGGTAGAGAAATGGTGGACTATATCTGTCAATATATGACGAATATTGGTAACTATAGAGTTACTCCTGACATAGAGCCGGGATATCTTAGAAAGTTGCTACCTAGTGAAGCTCCTGGTGAACCGGAAGAATGGGATAATATTATGGAAGATGTCGATAAGAAGATAATGCCGGGTGTTACGCATTGGCAGCATCCTAGGTTTCATGCTTATTTTCCTAGTGGAAATTCCTATCCTTCGATTTTGGCTGATATGCTTTCTGATGCTATTGGGTGTGTGGGATTTTCTTGGGTAAGTTTTTTTTATTAATTGTTTAAAGGAAGTAGACATTGTGGAAGAAAAATTTTTTATTTTATTGACAAATATATTGAGTGATTAGTATCTAATAATGATTAAGTTAAAAGTGTGAAAACTAACGAAGAAATGTGTTTTTCTTTTCTTTAAAATAGGTTTTACAATTATAAATTTTATTCCATTCTATTTAAAGACGTGTAATTTTTAATTGGCAGTTTTATTACGGTTTTATTATGTAAAATACTAATAGATAAATAATAAATAAATAAATTTATTTCCAACAAAAATAAACATTACAGTTTTATACGATGTTAAAAAAAAGGAAACGGAAATAAATGAAACCACAGAAACCAACTTAATGGTTTGTTGCTTGGGTAGTCTTTGTTAGTAGTCTTTGTTATAATTTCAACTTACTCCTGCCAAATCTTCTCAATTGCTTATATCAATAAAGACTTTTCTCTTCTCTTTTCAATTAAAAAAACGTTCATTTTGATACCATGTATGCATGTAGATACATTTTAATTCAAATATCTTGACCAATATTATGAGATGATAGACCTTTAGGCTCGCACCCACTTTTGATAGACATCTGAAGACATAAAATTTTATATTCCTTAAAAAGTATGAATATCTAGAAATTCATTTAAAATTAATGACTGAAAATGCGAAAATAAATAAGCAGAAATGAAAAAAAAAAAAAAAACTAAAAAGCTGGCTGTAATATTTTTACTAAATTTTTATTTATTACAAAAAGCAGGGGGTGCCCTACATCAAATTTCTGAAATTATCAACATTATTTTACGAATAAATAGATTTTTTTCTTCTTCCTGATCAGAACTTTTTCTATCTTCTAGCGTAAAACTTTAAGTACCTAACTTCATTTTTGTACAATTCATTAAACTTATTCACATATTTAGTTTTTCTTTCAAGCCATTCCGTGAGGCATTTTTGAGAATTTTTTGACCCCCCTCGTCTCTCAATTGCTTTTTTTCACTGCCTCACTCCAAGTTTTTCTTTGACTTCCTCTTCTCTGTTCATTCTTGGTAGTTTTACAATCTTCCATACGACAAAAATGTCTAGCAAATTGCTTCATTTCGTATTTTCTAATTTAAAACGTAATTACGTCTTCTAATATCTAATATCGATAAAATATTTATTTGCCTCGTACCTATATTATTAAGGACTCTATAATAATGTTTTACCAAAGTTTTGTTGTGTTAAGAAAATATATTTTAGGTATAATAAATGTTGAATTATCCTAATATTTCGTAATAAACAAAAAAGTTACATAAGTATAGACAATTCAAGATTCCCCGATTCACGCAATTTAAATTAACGGTAATTAACAATTATTTAGTAAT
>CAJUYG010004610.1:0-16193 GCA_910591675.1 Galerucella calmariensis
CCTACTCTTGCGAGTTCGTCAGCTTTTTCATTGCCTGCGATTCCTTTATGACCTGGGACCCACTCCAGTGTTACACTGTTCCGAGTCGCCAGTCTTCTAAGTTCTTCGCCGCATTCCCATACTAGCCGAGATGTCACCCTATAGCTCTGAAGTGCTTTAAGGGCAGCTTGACTGTCACTGTATATCCTGATATGTCTGTTGTTCTCATCTCATAATATTTGCCCTTGCACATGCAAGTATTGCATAGACCTCTGCTTGAAATACAGAGGCGTATTTTCCTAGCGAGACGATTCCTTCATATTTGCTCGTCTTGCTGTATATGCCCGTTCCAGTGCCGAGCTCATTTTTTGATCCATCTGTAGGTATACCAGATCAGTTCATTCGTTCTACTGAGTGGTGGTGCGTTCTCTTTCTCAAGCTCCTTTCGATCTTTGATGATGGTCTGCATAGGCGTGCCCACAGGGGGGCAGGGTTGGTTATGGCCCACCCTAATCGGTCCACCCCAATTCCTCAAATATCAATCTATTAAAAACATTTTATAATTTTTAGATTTTAACTTTTTTTCAATGATAGGAGAAAGCAGTTTTTTTATTCTTAAAATGAATTGCGAGAAATTGAAGGGCGGCAATATGCAAAAGCAATGATTCGGCGGGCACGGCTCGTTGTTTTTTCATCAAAAGATTCCGATTTGATATTTGGCCCCCCCTAATAAAAAAGTCTGCGCACGCCTATGATGGTCTGGTGCTTTTTCCAGTCGGGTTAGTGCTGCCCTTGCTTCGCACATTATGACACAATGTAACGGAGGAAGGTCTAGCATTGTCTCCAGCGCCGCTGTAGGAGTAGTCCTCATTGCCCCTGTAATGCCAATGCATGCAAGTCTTTGGACCTTGCTTAGTTTTAGCATAGCAGAGGATTGTCTGATCTTTGGCCACCATACAGAGATGCATTTGTGGGAATGACAACCATTTTGTACAGCCAGTGTATCATGCTGGGTCTAAGTCCCCATTTAGTGCCGTGAGTTCGTCTGGCAACCATGAAAGTCACCTCTGCTTTCTTGATCACGTGCTGAAGGTGTCGGTTCCAAGTTAAGCCTGGGTCAGAGGGCCAAGTCCTTCCCTTTTCCTTCTTCTGGTGAACGCAATTATCTGTGTTTTCGAAGGACTAATACGTAGCCCTTCTTTTACAGTCCAGCCTGTTACTACATTTAAAGCCATCTGGAGTATGTCTCTGGTTGTACTGTTGTATTTACCTTGGGATAGAATTAACAGGTCATATGCATATCCTATGGTGTTAAATCCTTCTCTGAGTAGGCTTCTGATGAGCCCGTCCATGACCAGGTTCCACAGCAGCGGGGATAGTACTCCCCCCTGAAGACAACTCTTGGTTGCACGTACGGCCATTGTCTCCCCCCATCAGAGTTGATTCTATGAGCCTGCTTCTGAGCATGCGGTCTATCCACCTGCAGCTCGTGGTTCGATCCCAGAATTTCTCGTCACCTTAGTTATACAATATTAGTAATACATTATTGTAAACAAAAATTAATACGCTTAAATACGTATTTACCTTGGCCATTAAGTATTTTTGGTCTGGTGCTTTCTTTTAAAAACCAACGCAAAAGATTTCAACTGTCATAAGACACACGAATCTCTTAGAAACTGTCAAACATTCTACAGAAAATATTGGGTCTGCCTACTTGGGTATTTGAAAATCTAGATTTCTATTGGTCAATTTTTCAGTTTTATAATGAAAACCAGTATTATAATGAGTATCATTGTGAAACTGAGAATTGGCATTTAATTAACAACTTATATATCACTTTTTAAGTGGGTACTATACTAAACACTAGTTTTAAAAATACTTCTTCTTCTTCTTTTCTAGATCCTTTTGCCCTTTCAGGCGTCGGATGTGGATTCCATGTCCGGTACCCATTTCTTCCATGTCTTTCTGTCTCAAGGTTTTTCATTTCTGCTATGGTCTTTCCTCTTTCTAAACCCATCTCTTGTATTTGGTATAACTATCTCCTTCTAGGCCTACCCCTTTGTTTTTTGATCGGTTTTCCAATCTTCATTATTTTCCCAGTTAACCTATTTGGTTCCATTCTTATAATATGACCATATACCAGCTAAGTTGTCTCTGTTCCTGTTTAGCTGTCTCTCCAATGACGTCATTTCTAATCATATCACATTTAGTTTTCCCTGTAATTCTTCTTAGATGTTTCATTTCCATGGCGTTTATTCTAGTTTCGTTCTTTTTCGCACAGTCCAATTTCCACTTGCATATAATATTGTAGGAACTGTTATCATTATGAATTTTCATTTTCACTTCCAAGTCTATATTTGTATGTCCAAGAATTGTTTTATTTAGAGAGTAGTATATTTTTGTTGATTTATTTGCTCTGTTTGTTATTTCTGCATCTATTTTTCCATCTTCTGTTACTATACTTCCCAAATATTCAAATGTTGTTATAAAAACTGTTTATAGCGTCTGGTTTTTGCGTTTAATCTCTTTATTATTTTGATTGCCTAGTTGTTTTTCAAATATTCACTAGTTTTTGCATTTTGTTCTTTGTGTTCGCTACCAAGACATCATCTGCATATAGACTACTTATTTTTATCAGCTCTAAATTTCTGTGTCCCAGTATAGTATTCAGCTGCTCATATTTTTCTTTAGTTCGTTTCACAATCTTATCCATGGTTGCCATTTAGGCATCAGATTTTTTATTGGAAATCTGGTCAGAAGGATACTCTTAAAAGGCCAAAAACTGCTTGGTAGGACGAAAGATATATACGCAGTGTCGCAACAGAGCAACTTTTTAATTACAAAATCACAAATTCTATAGCTCTTTTTACGATCTAAGAAGCTGACCTCACCTGAGACGGGATAATGACATGCAATAAAGCCATAAAAGTTTTAGCCGTGACAGGGGTATTTATTTTGATGTCGAATAATAGTACATTACCTGAAAACTCTACATTCTCATCTAATTTACTTAGTACTTTTTCATTTGGTATAGTGCGGCTCTGCACAGTAAATCCGAAAAGTTGTATGGTTTTATTACTTGAAGTGGTTTCTGCCTTATCAAATTTTGTCATTTTTTGTATTTAAACTATAGTCTTCAATCCACAGTTTGATGGAGGCCATGAATACCTGAAAGTATACCGCACTTGGTATGGAAAAAGTAGATGTAAAAAGCGGCCCACTCTTTTTCATAAAATTTTTCTGACTTCGTTAAATACAAAAACATTAATAATCACTCAGCGCTGGACCACCCATTAAGCGAACCTTAACTCAAGAGCCATTTTATATTTGTTTGTGTAGTGAGACTAATACCAACGGCAACGTTAAAAATAACTTCAACGGTGGGTTCACCTGCACTATTTTACTAGCCTACCTATATAAGAAGGAAACTAATATAGGTATCAAGGGTTTTCCTTCGATCAATACTTTGTGGAAAATACACATTTTTCATATATTATACCACGAGAGTGAAAATTTTGTCGGCAAAATTTTTCGATTGTCATAAAAGTTTGTTGCTTGGCAATTTTGCGAATGACATTTTTAACAAATTTTGGATTAAATGTCATGAGCAAAACTACCTAAAAGCAACAAACTTGAATACGACAAGAGAAAAATTTTACCTCACAAAATTTTTAATTGAGTGGTATTCGACATGACTATTTCACAAGAGAAAAGCTAAAAAATAATATGTTTAAACGTTTTATTTATTGCAAACTTCAATTATACAAAGCCAAAAAATAATAACATGAAAAAAAAATTACTTATTTATGTAAAAAGTACAATTATTAGAATTGTACGTTGTAGCATTATTTTGGGGATTGTTTTGCATCATAACCTGTGATGAATTTAAGTTAGAAACTGAGGATTCCTTTTCTTTATTTTTATTTTCTCGAAGGTTCTCTATAAGTTGGAAATGGTGTTCTTCATTTAATTGTAAATATGGTTTCGAAGAATTGGCAGAAGAATGTCCTGTAAGCTTAATCACTACTTGTTCACCAACTCCTTCTTTTGCTAATGCAGATATTGCAGAAGCTCTATATGAATGATTGGTTATTTTTATTTTTTTCTGTCTATACCAATTGATTCTGCCGATATTTTCGTCCACTTTGAAATTGAATTAATTCCCAATGGTGAATTTTTGTACCATATTCCTTTCTCCCAATTTGGATGTACTGTTAAAAATAATCTTGTTGTTGTTAGATAAGGATTGGATTCTCTTTTTTCAATAATTTTCAAAAATAAACGAACGGGACACAAATTGTTGTTAGCATTATTTCTTACCAGCCACTTACTGCCAGATAAAGCTTTTGATCCTCCTTGTGTCGTTTTGGAAAAAATTGGATTATATTCTACCCTGCCAGTGAAATTACCTTTATTATCATATTCATTTTTAAAGTAAGTAATATCACAATTAGCAGCTTCATTTCCACGCCATGCTAATTCGAACGAACATAAATGAAAAAACTTTTTTGTAACTCATCAGGATTATCTTCAGAATAGCTTTCTACCATTTCCATTAATTCTTCTTTGGTAAACGTGTTAGAACTTCTTTTTCTGGTTTCAGGTTCAGCCTGAAGCTTTTTACGTTTTGTATCCCTAGCCGAACTAGCAAATTTATAGGTAATATCTTTAAATGGATCAATTTTGATGTTAAATTCTAGAAAAGATTTTTCTGAACCATTTGAGCAGTCGTATTCCAAAGTGTTTTCACACTAGCTTCAGTATAATCAGTTTCATCTCTTTTTTTCATGTTAAAACCATAATCTTCAAGAATTGTTGCTATAACTTGTTCAGAAGTATCCTTTTCTAACGTATAATTACGTGCGTCCAGAAACATTATTAACTGTTCCTACGCAGACTTTTTTGTCTTCATTGTATTTCGCGGTATACTTTGCTTAATTGTACTCTCTATTTAATTTATTGAATCATTCCCAAATCTTGTATTATTCATGTGAATAATACTTATTTAAATTTTTGAAACAGTTTTAATAATTTTTAGGCAGTTAAATAAATAAATAAACAACTTAGTTTCCTTAGAAACCACTAACAGAGATTTTATATTGAATTTTATCACAGATTGATAGAATTTTATACACATAGATTTGATATATTAAACGTCAAAAAATTGCCAGTTCAAAACCTTCAAATTTTGTCAGTTATCAATTTACTCTAGAGAAATAGTCACTTAAATTCCATCATATTTATACGATACAACAATTTAAAACCGTTTGTTTATTGTACCTACTTTCAATCCTTCGATCAATATTGAACTAGAACATCTGAATTGGTTAGTTAATTCTAAAACAAGGACAGCAGCTGTAGATTCCTTATTATAATAGTTATTATCTACTTTGGCAATTATTTTACATCACCTTATACAATTTTATCATGTTTCCTGAAATTACATTTTGAATAAAACGTTATTTTGTATCCAAGACATGACAAAATGATTGGAAACCCCTTGAATTTCGTAGTTTGATGAATTGATACCTTCGTCTCTTTACTTTTCATGAGCGTGTATTACCAACATCGAAGGGTAGCCACCGCCTGTCCCTGTTGTTTACTTTAAAGATCCAGTGGAAGGGTGATTTGGTTCGTTCATGGGGGTCTTTCTTCATTACATCAACCACTCACCAGTGACTGGTGACAACGTTTAAGTCAAACACTAGATAGAAACTTTATTGTTATATATTCAAATTATTTATAAGTTTATCGGTTTATAGTTTTAATTATTACTTATAAAAAAAGGGTGAGTTTTATTTGATGTGTATTATTTTTGTCCAGGTTTCAAGTTTTATTAATATATTATATTAATTTTATTAATATAATTAGGTCCGGCTCTATCACCTCTGGTCAAAAGTGATGGTTTGTCACCTTGAGGTTAGGAAAAAATGTGTTCTATCTTCTATCTTCATGTGTCAACTACTTTCAACCAGTGGTTACTTAACATCGATAGTTTCCGTGGATGTACTATCCATTATAAAGATATTGTACAAAATTTGACTTTCCCGCCTAAATATTGCATATAAAAGTTTGGTTATAGGTATGTCAAAGCACATTGTTATAGACAAATTATATTTTCGTGCAACCGGACGCAAAACAAGCATTTTGCAGCCGCAACAGAGGCCGCAAAATGATATATTGCGGCCGTTATCATTTTGCGGCCGTTACCCAGAGTGACGGCCGACAAAAATTTTTACGGCCGTTCCCATAGTGACTGCCGGCAAACTGAACGCCGCTACAGCATTTGACATTTCTGAAATATGACAATAACAATGTATTTCGAACCAAAAACTAACTGTCTTTTCTAAAGAGACATAATGTTTATTGAAATTATGTAATTTTCACGGTTGCACGAAAAATATTGTGTATACTATGGACGCGAAATGTTTTCGCGACCTCGAGATTATCTTGCCTCGGCCGGAGCGGCCTCGGCGATAATCTCTCTCTCGGAACGCGAAAAAGCATTTTGCGGCCTTAGTATACAAATAACTATTTCCTATGCACCTTGTTTTGTCAGATTGTTTGTAGGAGAAAAACTTGTTGCTTTATTGGTATTAACCAAAAAATATTATAAAATAATACCTATATAATAAAACCACGGATGCTGTAACCTGGAGGGTAAAGCAGCAATGTTGGAAAAACATTGCCGCTGAGCTAAACAGTTCCGGAATTTATGGCAGAAGGTCTGATCGTCACTGAGAATTCTGGTTCCGTTAACAGAAATTATTAAATTTAGCCTGAATGGAAATATATTATATTTGTCTGCAGTAATTTTAACTATTATCACACTAATGTTATGGTTGCTACTAGATTACCTAAATGTAATGCTGTCGCTACTAAACAATGAGAACGAATTTTAAAATAATGTGATAAATCGAACAATTGAAACCTTTAATACATAACTAGGTACGTAACCAGTGCCGCCCTAGATGTTCGAAATGTCGTCCATCATTTTCAATGCATGAAATCAATCGCTGATGGGTAGAGAAAACAGTAGCTTCAATTTCTGCCCTTGAAATACTTCGTATTGTCTATCGTATCTTTTCAAACATGTTAGCTCTTGTTGCGGGTCTATCGGCATAAACGAGATGTTTAACTCGCCCCCACAAATAAAAATCTGAACAAGTTAGGTCTGGAGACCTCGGTGGCCAAATAAATGAACTTACAAATATCGGATTTTATTGATATTTGATGCTTTTGATTTACTAACTGATCGCTTGAAAACAAATATAACATTCTTATATAATTAAAAAATGTAGCACAACTCACTTCACCAGCCTTCTAGACGGAAGATCAATTCCCGCCATTTTCCTGTTTCTTACGATATCTCAGGATTAGAAAGAGATATCGCCTTGCGGTTTGCAGTGTTTTATTACTAATTTGGTCTACTTTTTAAAGATCTACTTCAATTTGTATGCTTCCATTTAAAATTGTTACGAGAAAACACAATATTAAAAAAAATAAAACAGCGCCCTCTAGCATTTATGTTATCATTCAAATTGCTCCATATTTACAAATTTTCAATTGTTCAACAAAAGCTCTTTCAAACAACATCAAGTTTATTAAAATCGGTCAAGCAGAACCCGAATTACAGGCGTTTTTTCGTAACAAAGTTTCCACTCTCCCCCACCCCTTATTTGGAGAGATAAATCTAAGCTTATAATATTAAAAAAATGCAGAATTTATCGAGGAATTTGATTATAATATTTAATATGCTCCTTAATTGAGTAAATTTTGGAAAGTTTTGCATTTTAAAATTTTAACTGTCAAATACGCCCTCTAGCGGTGGGCCTACAATTCTGAAAATAACTTTCAGGCGTTTCTCGAGGCCATTTTTGTTATAAAATTTTCTTTCCGGAACCTGTGTTATAATCCACTCCTGAATTATGGCCGACGGCCGTTCTTTGTTGGCCACCCGGTACATACCTATTAAGATATTGTATGTAAAAGATAATATAACTTTTTTGAGAAAAACCTATTTCTTCTAGTTTTCTCTAACTTCACGAAGAGAATCATGTGTTTTTTTTTCACAATTTCCAACATACACAATCCCAATAACAACGCAACTTTCTTCTTATCTGTCCCGTGTCAAACCAGATCAGCGCGTCTGGAGGACTGTTCTCACAAGCATCACAGACAGTCTTTGACAATCCGGATTCGGCGCAAAGACCCTAAAGTGCTCTCGGGAGAACGTTTTAGGGTCTTTGCGTCGAATCCGGATTGTCAAAAACTGTCTGTGATGCTTGTGAGAACAGACCTTGGAACGGTAGACCAGACAGTGGTAGGTATAGATCGTTTAATAATAATAATAAACAATTATCATCGATAGATGTGTGACCAATAGCCGGTCTGATATTAAAGTTGTGGAATAAAAGCTTCGGTTCTTCTTGTGGATGTTGCTGTGCCCAATAACAACAATATTCTTGACAAATACAACGAGAAAATTGCATAATCCACCGTTCTTGCAATAGCGGAAGTGATGTCGACAAGTTTTTCTACTATCTAGGTTAAATATTAAACACAAAATTCTGTTTTGAGATATAAAGATTCTAGAGGCACTTATTGCTCCACCCCAGATTACAACACTATATGAAATAATATGTAGATATTAGTCAATTGCAAATTAGACATTTATTAATTGATCAATTGTAAAAGAGCAAAATAACTATACCTCCTTGAGTGTCCCGGCTAATAACACTATTAAGGATAGGCGTACAGTAGGTACTACAGATGACGCAAACAAAATTAAACATCCATCTACATTTACATTTCATGGTTTAAGATAACGGTGTGACGTGAGCTCCGTCGGCGGAACTATGAATTTGGAATTAGAAATCTACCTTGAGGCGGAAGTTTATACCAAATATTACAGAAATCTGCCGAAAATGATATAAATTGTGCAAGGGCGGCTGAGCATCACATCACATACCTACTTTGCCGCCACAGCTGAAAATTGATACCTAAACTTCATCTAACGGCAGACTAAAGCTCATGCGCATTTAAAATACAAATCGACGTGTTCAAGCGTTTTTCACAACACGTTATTGTTATCGAATTTATTTCATTTGGCTGTTCCACACTGTATAGCAGGTATATGCAGATGTTGATCTTTGCAGAGACAATAAGTGTTTGCGAAAGTTATTAACTTGTTTTTAAAAAGTTTCTTACATATCTGGACTTGTTGAAATAAATATGGTTTTAATTAATTTTTTGGATTATAAAAAATGTTGGGATTGAAGAAAGTATATATACTTACCTGAAAATGTTGTAGATGCTTATAGATCCATTGAGGTTTCTTGCCCGTTTTTTTTTGATAATTATTATTTGCCTGGTGAATGCTATCCATCCAAAAATTAAATACAATTGTTATTTTGGCAACACGGTATATTCCAATTGTGGAATTAAATGGGTCATTTACGTAGCTCTTACAAAAATAAACTTCAACCCGCCGTTGGGCGACGGAAAGCATACAATATATTAAGTATTTTTGAATAGAGAGTTATTGGAAACACGAATTTACTGCCTTGCATTTATTGTGATGACCTTAGATAAATAGTGCTCGAACTTAAAACAGACTTAAAATTTGGGGTTATTGAAACATGAAACTCTATAATGACCATTATGACCATTAAACATGAAATAAAGCCGGGATAGTGCTCTGCAGTAATCGCGCACAAATAAGGACAAGCACTAACCTTAATAATGTTTTCCTTATTCAAAACATAAAATGCGCATGCGTATATGTCACTATCAGGACAGTACTATTACTGCTTGACCTTATAAAAGTTCCAATAACTCTCAAATAAATTCGCCGCGCTTGCGTAAATCATGACATTTTCGGCGGATTTCTATAGATGTCACATAAACTGCTACCCCAAGGCGAAGTTCTAATTTTAAATTCATAATTCCGCGGGCAAAACTCTAGCCACACTGTTAAAATAAACGGCCTTCACAAATTGTTATGGGTTGGGTTGTACCTAAATAAAAGGTAACTCAGTAAACAAAAGTTCCAAGTTGTATATTTACCAAGTTAAACTAAAACTTTAGCCTAATTGACTATGCCCATTAATTCTTATATTCCGTAGATTTTAAGTAAGTTTACTTGCCGTAATAAATATTGTGCGAACTTAAAGTTGTCGGCTCTTTGTTCGACTGTAATTCGATACGATACCGCCATAGTCCGCAATATAACTAACATTAAAAATATTACGTCCACTATACCTACTTAAGTAGTTTTTTCTATACAACAGTTTTTTCAGGACATATCTTAAAAATCCCAGCAAAAATTATGTTGAACATCGTTGATTGCTGTTTTAAAAGGCTTTGTGAAAATATATTTCCAATAAAGTGTAATAGTCCAGTAACTCAACACCTGAAAATATCGAAAGCTACCTACTCTTTTTTTTAATATCTTTCTTGAGTTTTGATAGAAAATAAACTAGTGAGGAAGTTAAAATATCGATTTTCTATGTGTACCTACCTGATGTAAGAAAAGCCCTCTATTCACATAGGCACCTACTTATGGAATACAGAATTCCAGGGTTCGATATGACATTACTGGATTGAAGTCTAAACTGAAGCCAGCGGATATCCTTTTTCAAAGAAATTGGACTGAAGAAACTTCTAGCCTCTGAGAGTTCCTCATCAGGAACTCAGAGGTGAAGCGGGCTTACCTATTATAGATTTTCGTTCATCTCATCAAAACTTATAATGAGAAAATCGAATATTGAATAACATAACAATAATAACATAGGATACCCACAAACTAGAATCCTACAACATACTCTGAGCGGTATATAATTCCCCTTCCTCAAATCAGCGGATATTGTACGAATTCAGTGTTGCCAGCTTTATTCGGTGCATTTCATGTATTTCAATATTGATTTATGATGGAAGTGAAAATGTAGGTTCCGGCTTTAAGGGAAATCTATTTAATCCAGTTAAACTCGATTCGTCAAACAACCTATAGGTACCTACCGCTCTTTAAAGATTGTATACCTAATCAGCAACAGTTTATTTTTATACAAAAAATCAATATTTTATTTTCTATGCGTTTCATTCTAGGTAGGTACGTCTTTTTACATTTTTATATTCTTTGATTCGATTGATTTTCCTTTTTGTTTATTTTGAAAATATGCTGTTATTCCGAACCTACAGTGGGTGCAAAAAACATCGGTATACCTAACAGCTATTATTATTGTTACTATTGAACAAAGAATTAGGAGCCGGATATACCTATCTACCTATTTATCATGCATAGATAAACCTAAACTACTAAATCTATAGGTAATTAATAAATAGGTAATTACACGATACACTTTCTCACGGTATGTTCTTGCGCATGTAGCCGACAGAGTGTGACATCATTTGGGAATCTCAATCGGTGATGTACAATGCTAAATATATATGGGAAATACTCTTTTTATGAATGATTATTTAAATGCTACATGGATTTTCAGATAAAATATGAAATAATACTTTATTATCAGAAACTTTATAGTTATCTTTTTTCGGTAAGCACAATGATGCTGGTAGTTAACAATGTACAAAACGTATAGAAATATGTAGGTAATATATATTTTTTACATTTTAAAAAGATTTGAAACAGAAATATTTATGGGTGGGCAAAATTAAAACACACCATTATATTATAAATAGGTAGGTCTCTTCTCAACATTCTACAGAAAATATTGGGTCTGCCTACTTGGTTATTTAAAAATCTAGATTTATATTGGTCAATTTTCCAGTTTCATAATGAAAACCAGTGTTATAATGAGTATCATTATGAAACTGAAAATTGGCATTTAATTAATAATTTAAAGTATAGGGGTAGAGGAAGCTTATATTTAGAATCATTTATTTGTTAATTTTGACATATTCTTGATCAGTTTTTTTAGGAAGTTTAGAAAACTGATTTTCCTATCAATTTCCCTTAATCGTTACAAAACAAAAATAGCCTTATATTATAAAACAGTATTAAATAACACTAATAACAGTAAATTAGTGGGTAATAAAATTCCAAATAAACGAATCAACTCAAGTGAAATTGAAATTAAGGCTAACAACATTTGGTATTGCATGAAAACACAATGAATCGAAAGACGTAACTGCGCGGCTCGGACGCAATTTGGAGTAGAAATCAGCATACCGTGAGTAAGTGTATCGTGGGTAATTAGAGAAATAACGGAATAAATAGTTATTTGCTGCCGAGTTGAACATATAATTTTTTTCTCCGATTGTTCATAATGATATAGGAGGATATTGTATTTGCAAATTATTTGAGGAAAGAAAAGGTGGCCTATTCGTTCAAAATTGTAGTAATTTTACCATCAATGTTAATAACAACTAAACATATGTTTTTAAATTATTGTTAAAAGTGTTATGTAATAATTGCTAATAAATGTTTACGTCAAATGTTTTATTCAAATTGAGTATAATCACTTTGCTGCCTAGGCAGGAAAAGTAATACTTTGCTGATTGATATGTGTCAGCAAAATTAATATTTGCTGCCAATCGGAGAAAAACAAATATGTATAATCATACAGTTTTGAGTTTAGAGTTACCTACTTTATCGTAATCAATCTTTAAAAGAAAGACATTTTAATTGCCTTAACCTTTTTTGTAAATTATTTTCACAGAAGGAAGAGCTACTGACGTACTGGCTCTTCGATGCACTGGTCGACTATAATCAAGTAAAGATAGGTAAATCGTCTGTAGTTATAGCACCTGAGTAAGTATTTTTGCTGGAAAACTGATTTTACCACAACATTTAACTATTTTTTTTGGTTATTCTTCTTCACCGGAGTCAGAGTAAGTACCTACCTACCTATACCATTGACCCACTTTGATATTTAGCGAGGATTAGGTTAGGTTAATCAAAAGCAGCCAGCTTACCTACATAGAATGTGGTTTGGTGTCATCTACGAAGAGGGAAATGCTAATGTGAAGTACTAAATAGGCGATTTAGGTATACATTTAACAGTACTATGTACTAAATGCATAAAACAATTACAAAAAACAATCACCTATGCGCAAACAGAGCTTATGGTTAACTACCTACCTAGGAATACTTGAATCCATTTCATTAGGTCACCTCTAATTTTCATTTAAGCCTTCACTACAAAACCATGCCAAGTATAATAACTAAAATCCGTAGGTATTTATTTGAAAAGAAGTGCATGATATGGGTATTCGTGGATAACCGATTCCATGCTTTTCACATTACCTAATAAGTGCCAGACTTAGAGGAAAGTCATCAAATATGGAATACCATTTTGTTTTTGGGATATAAAAAAAAACTTCATATAAATTAAATCAGTTTAATGTTTTTATTAATCATCAGTCATATATTTATATGTAGTAATTAACAGCCTTTAATCAAATATATTAGTTATCAAATTAAAATCTAACACAAAAAACAAAATCACAAGTGAGTAACCAAATATGGAATAGGTACCTATTCATATATGGAATATAAGCATAAATCAACATAACAATAACAAAAATGGACATTAATATCTTTGAGATCAATTAAATAAATAAGCAAAAGTCACAGATCCAAGTATCAAACTCTGGACCAGCACAATCATAATGTGCCCAGAGCCCACACATCAAGATTTTAATTTAATATTCCATAATTAGACACCGACGACTGTCCATATTTGGATTTTTATACTAGTTCAAACTCTTCTAAATATTTTTTAAAGTCACAATATTTTAATGACAAAAGATCACAAAATGGTGAAATAAACATAATACCGATATACAAAATAGTATAACACTTACGTAAACAAACATAACAGCTGGTAATACTCGTTTATTACTTACCTTTAAAATTTTCTGCACGACAACAAAAAAACACGCCTGCCACACGTGAAGCATTCAGGCAACTGCCTCGATGGTGTGGGTGCGATAGTTAGTAGACCGAATGAAACAGAATATGGTCGAGTGTTGCGTTTCATACTTATAGTCTTAGAGAAATGAAGGCATTCCATATTAGGATACTATTCCATATTTGGTGACTCTCCTCTACTAGTCAATAATTATCGTGATCCAGCTTATCTTCTTTTTTATAAATGGAAGTATGTAATACTAGGCATACCTATACATAGTCTTCTATGCACTTGGGCACTTGGTAGACAGGGAGTATAGAAAAACATATTTGTCGTATGATGGATATAGAATGTGTAGGAAAATCTGCACATTTTTAAAAGAAAATTGCTGGCATAGGATCTAAACCATGGTGCTGAGAAGGTTCTAGGCATACCTATAGGTATGCCGCCAAAATTATACCTAAAAGTAAAAATAATGTAGGTATAAGTTATTCTAAGAAGAATGCTTTCGTAAAAATAACTTTGACTGTTACTGTTACGTTATAGGTCATACTCTAAGTGAATCTTTCGTATTATTGACTTTATAAATTCACTCTATTGTATGTTCTTACGATAAAGGTATTATTTTCGTAGAAAATACGAAATTATTACCAAGGATAGGTTATAGTTCCTAAGACTAGAGTATTTATGACTCAAATTGTTAGTTGGGTACATATTCTTCCATACACTTGGGTACTTGGTATACAGGGAGTATAGAAAAACATATTTGTAGTATGATGGATATATAGAATGTGTAAGAAAATCTGCCATTTTTCAAAGAAAATTGCTGGCATGGGATTTAAAACAAGTTTAAAAGTTCATTCATTATTAGTATCCCGGTAGTTTCTGGTACAACAAACCGCTTATGTAGCCCAAATTTGTTTCTATTGTTCCCAAGATACTTATCAAAGCCTCTTCCGTAGTTCGTATAGTCAGGAAAGAAGGTACTTACCGGTTAATTTCCATCCTCGCAGATAGCAAGGCAGCGCTGAGGGCACTCCTTTCTAGTACAAAATTTTGTTCCGGTACATAAGGGCTATTCGGTGAACCAGAGTCCTTCTATAGTACTTATTACAAAAACATCAATTAAAAAAGCTACAGGAATGAAGGCAGACCAAGACAAGCGAAACAGTTCGTAATATCACCGTACACTAACTACCGACAAGTAAATTCACTTGCGTCGGAACGTTTGAAAATTTTGGTACATCTTTTCTCTGGCGCCTTACACTTCTGTTATCATAATACAACATTCAATACTCGCTTTAAACTAGCTAGAACTCGCCTGACGATGGGAGGGGTAAGGAAATTTTCGGTAACCCATAAATCGACGAAGTGAATTTACTTTTCGGTAGTTAGTGTACGGTGATCATACTTAGTTCTTCCGTAATTTGTACCTCATAGTTCCGTCGGTTCTTCGTGGTTCTACAATAATAGATATCATTTTTCCGGCGCGTTTACCTGCTATAAAGGTCTACAAAAAAGAAGTAAACTAAAAGATACAAGTAAAATTGAACGCTGGCAACTGCGCGCATATATTTTGTGACCCCTAAAGAGGACTGGGGTTTGCCGATGGCCCTCCCTCTTATGTAAACAACCAATCAGAGAGTGGCCTGATAAAATCATGGGACCATAAAGCTATGCATGTTCATGCGTGTTTGCTTAGTCCATACTGGTCTGCAGATTAGGTCGATTATGTACAAGGAGACTCGAAAAGTGAAACTTTATTAATATTAGTTTTTCTTTCACCTACATTGTAAGTATGTTTTCAAATAATGTGCCTAGCTTTGTCCACGCGATTGACAAGTTATACCTTTGTAGATACAGTAAATATAGAAAAACGGAAAGATCATGTTGAATATTTCTTTAGGTAAAATAAAATTGAAAAGGAAGTTTGTAGGCCAAAGTTAAACAAAGAGAAAAATGTAGGGTTGTCAGGGTATGAGAAATTTAAAAAATGCTTTCCTCTTTAGGTCCAATTGCAATAATCGGTTAATCTGCAATGATAGTCAGGTTTATTTGTTTATTTGGTAAGTCGTAGGTGTGCAGGTATACAGCGTTGCTAAAAAGTAGTGATAGGAGCAAAATTAGTCTTGGTCTTGCGAAAAAGCTAAATAAACAAGAACAAGACCAAACCAAATACGCAAGAATCAACTGAATTCTCCACAACATACCTAGGTATATCAAATACTTATAAGTAAAAATATTTCTAACAGTAGAGGAAAGTCACCAAATATGGAATAGTATCCTAATATGGAATGCCTTCATTTCTCTAAGACTACCTATAAGTATGAAACGCAACAC
>CAJUYG010004611.1:0-16192 GCA_910591675.1 Galerucella calmariensis
TGGATTTTTTTCATAGATAGCGAGAACACATGTTGTTGATCACTTTCTGTACAGAGCAATACATTTAAACTGTTTTTTGTATGAAATATCATGCCAAAAAGTGATGGTTGTTGGGAAAAAAACCTTTTTTTGGATTTTTCTTTGTAAATTGTGTATAACCCACAAATTTTTTGACAGATTATTCTCAAAATAGGTGAGTACTATCGATTTTTCGCAAAATCAGTCAAAAATTCGTGTTTCCCTATAGTTCAACGGACCCATATAAATGATATTGGCGACAAATTGCTAATTATGCTACCAAATACTAAGACTAAAAGATCAAGATATTTTGTAGTAACGGAATATTTAAGCGTTTACAGAAAATATGCAGCCTCCAGACCCTCGAATTTAAATAATCGGCGTGTTTTCTATAAGTATGCGAACGGTAAAGCACATCATCAATTCATTGGCATTCACAAATTCGGTAAAATGCCAGAAGAAATTGCTACTTTTCTGAGACTATCCAATGCGAAAGAGTATACCGGGCACAGCTTTCGCAGAACTTCGGCCACGTTGCTGGTGCATTCTGGTGGGGACATAACAATGTTGAAGCAACATGGAGGATGGAAGTATTTCGCTGTCGCGGAGGGCTATATTGAGGACTCGCTAGCCAATAAGTCGAACATCGGCAATAAAATATTTTCTGGCGTTTCCGGAGTATCAAGTGTGGATACTAAAGTTGTTAATTTTACTGGAAAGGAGGGAAGTGGACAGAGTTCAATTGTATTAAATAATTTTTCACAATTCACCATAAATATATCTAATAAATAAAAATTTCGTGTTGTAGTTTGTAGTTTTAATGCAATAAAACCAGTTTATTGTCATCAGCATCATTTTGAGTTTTCTTAATGTCATTGCCAATATTAATAACCAGTTAGATTTAAATTATTAATTGGAAGGTTGCCTAGCAACGAACTTTTTCTGCCTATGCATTAAAAGTACAACTTCTAAGCCTACCAAGTGTCATTAAAAGGCCGCTTTTAATGTCATTTGAAGAAAAAATAATGTTATGTTGTTATATCAATATTATTAAAAAACTATATAACACTCTAAAAATTGCTGCCTGATCGACTGAGCGCGACCAATATAAAAAAATCCAATTTTACTATTGAAATAGAGATAAATTGATAAAGCCATTTAACTTGAAACTTTTTTTGCATTGATAGCACGATTGTTTAATAATATAGCACATTTCATTTTATTATTGAATGAGCAAGCCTCTGGAAAGTTGTTGTGTGATTCAAATGAGTTAGAGAATTTAAGCCTTTTCACATTAGAAATAAAATTCGGTACGTTCATCCTGTTATTAAGTTCAGATAGCTCGAATACAATAGACCTCCACGGTATACAATAGTTATAATATTCAAAGTAACATTCTAGTAATACTATATATGTGGTATACCTTCTTCTTCTAAATTACAATGGCCTCCTATCCTATAGGACATCCAGCCAGCGTTGTGGTATTGTATTTTTTTTGCAATTTTTGAAGAGTGCACTTTGCAGTGCGTCAAGGTTCCCATACCTACCACATTCACAATTCGGATTGTCCGTTATCCCTACTTTGTGTAAATGTGCTGGCTTAATGCAGTGTCCTGTTCTCATTCTACACATTAGTGCTACGTGTCTTCTGGTGATAAATTTTCCCTCGTTAAACCATGGTTTCTTAGTTGGATCCCCAGTTATTTCTTTGTAAATTTTCCTCTTTTGTGTAGCCAGCTGTTTGTAGTTTTTTCTCCAACCATCCCAAGTATTTTCATTCATTGTTTTAAAGACTTTTGTGTGATTTAATTGATTTCTCATGCATTGTTCCATGTTTCTACCTTCTGCTGCAGCTTTGTCTGCTCTTTCATTTCCTGTTATTCCGGAGTGGCTTGGTATCCATGTGATATACCAAGAAAAAATCGCCTATTGGCATCCAACTTCTTCTTCTTCCTCTTCTTCTGTTTTTTGGCCTCTGATTGCAGCATCCGGCCAACATTTAACTTCACATCCCTATATTGAAAAGTTTCAGGATAAAAATAACTAGATTTATTTTATTAATTTTATTGTTAACATTTCAATTTTAACAAAATCTTAAATCTATATAAATTATCTATTTTAAAAAACCACTCGCAGGCATTATAACAAAATTTGTAATAATTAATCGACATCAGTTTGAATCTGCATTATATAAAAAATATTCAATTGTTTGAATAACTACTATTCGTTATTGACTAATATTAAGTTGAAAAACTACACAATGTACAGGGTGTCTATTTATATATTTATATATGGCCTACTCCCTGTTTAGCCGCTATAAAAGTAGCATGATTTTAGAAGACAATAGAACTTATTGTTTAACCAGGACACCCTGTTTATAAAGCAATATCGTACAAGACACACATTTTTATTTTGTAGTTACCTTGAAGTTTTAAATACCCTACACGGAAAGAGGTGCTCGAGAAATTCAACCAAAATATTGCACTAATGGAACCCAAATGAAAAAAATTCAACAAAAATCTTCTTGATCTAAATACCATGGAAACCTGGTTAATTAAATTTGGAAATACTGCTCCTAACTCTAGAAAATTTGTATAAAAACATTGCATGAGCCTTTCTCTTTTTCTTAGTTCACGGCAATAATTATAGCGATATGCTGGAAAACTCTTTCTATCCCCAGTTAATACAAGATGGTATTTTAAGTCAAACTGTGTGCTTCCAACAAGACATTCCAACATAACAAGAGAATATGTTAACCAACAATTTGGAGACAATTGGATTATTAGAAATGGAACAATAAAATGGGCCAAAAATTCTCCAGACCTGCCTATTCCAGATTTTTGTGTGTTTTGATTTGTGGAAGATATAATATACAACCCCTGGCTTAATTACAAAATAACATACGTCAGTTAATGGAACATATTACTGCTGGAATTTTTCCAGCAGCAACAATTAATTGACCACTGAATGGTTCGCTTCCACAAATTTATGGAACAAGCAGGCAGACACTTCGAACTTCTGATTTATAGTGATCTAACTGTTTATTACTCATCAATTTTAGTTACTAACTAATAGGATTGCAAGAATTGCGACTTCACATCTGAATCCCAGTTGAAGCTCCCTAGCTTAATTCTCACTCCGGAATCCGATTTTAAACTATGAAGAACCGTTAGAAAACAAAAATATGTGTCTGTCAAGTAACTGCTTAATGTACAACGAGTTAGATTGAAAAACTAGCATCTATTGTCAACTGAAACATTGGATAGAATACAATGATACACCCTGTAGAAAAAGCTAGTGACTAACCTAAATCGTTGCCTCATAGATGTAAATTCAATATAAATAATTTATTAGTTATAGCAAGATCTATTGTTTGTATTTAGTAAAATATAGAGAACACATTTTAGACTCTTCCTTTGAGAAAACAGAACTATATTCCAGATAAAAGTACACGCCATTTTGGTGTTCGGGAGATCATAATATACTCTATGACCAACCAATTTATCTGATCTGAGTCGAAATAAATGTGGGAATGCAAAGAATCTTTAGAAGGCCAAAAACAATAAATGAACACGAAGATTAGTTTTAAAATGTATGTCAGCAAAATAAGTTTCCAAGACCTCTCATTATGGACCTTTTAGTGATACTAAACCATGTACTAATGGAAAGGAAGCAAGCTGAAGTCTAGCTGTGGAGACATTAGGAAATAGCTTGAAAGCTGCCTAATTCCTAGAAGAACATGCACCAACCCTTCGGCGGTAACCTAAACTTGTGAAACTGGTTACATCTAAAGTTGAAGTCATTCACAAAATAACAGGTATTGTCAAATTTAGAGGAACAAAAAGAGTTAGAAAAACTCATTTAGGGTACTGTGAGCTTCGGTAACTTTTAGAAGTGTACAGCAGCAAATATATACATTTTTTCTTTTAGATATACAAAAAAATTGATTAGTGAAAGATACTTTATCTAAGTATATTGCAAAGTCACGTAGCACTGCTCCTTTGAAACCTTCTTTTTTGTAAACTCCAATCAAGGAAATTAGTACTATAAATGCACTACTTATTTTGACTATTCTAATGCCTTGCATAAAGTAAGTAAAGTAAATAAGAAAAAGGAATGACAAAATCAATAATTATTATTGTTATTTCGCCGTTTGAATATAAATACTAATGTCTTAATTCTACAAATCACTCAAAATATTACAATCCAACTACTTATCCATACAATATCACAATAAAAATCTTTGAAAATACGTTTAGTCTAGATAATTCATTCAAAATTGAACAATTATTATTATTATCATTATTATTGACATAATTAAAATGCGTTGTTACCTTTTCTGAAAAACAGTCATGTTGAGCATTATTCTGTAGGCTCCGTTTCACGTAAGAAGAAACCACTTGAAGTTGCAGTCGTATGCGCGAACTTTTGTTGTCAAGACCAGCGCCATATTGTAAAATTGACATTCGACTTCAAATTAGTAGCGCAACGTTTTCACATTTTGAAGGTCATCACAAAATTAGAATATTGAAAAATGTATTTATCAATGTATAGTTCAAATAAAACATATTTGGGAATTATTTTATTATTTTCGAGATATTTTCACATACAAATACTTATTGCAATTAACTATTGGCGATGTTCGTTGGTAACGCCAATAACGGCATGAAACGGTCGTTAGGGGCGACATAGATAAACAAGACCGATTTTGATTTCTGCGCAAGACGGTTGAAAAACTTCACGTGGCTTGTTCTTGTGCGAAACGAAGCCTATCAGGTATTTGAAGCACATTTGGTTATGTTCTTGTGAGTATACATACTAGTGACACAAAAAATAACACAATAACAGTTTGGAATTTATTCTAAAAAATTGTTCAGACTAAAAATATTTACTAGATCGTTTTCAACAATGTTTATAAAATCATTGTTGCAGTAGTACAAAATGTTTTTCCATAAGATTTTGGTGGAACTTAAAAATCTTCAAATAATTTCAATTCTGATTCTTCTAATGTCCTCGTTGATTTCCAGTCTGTTTCGGGGTAGTCGTCAAAATTACTCGAATCTCCGTCATAACTTATTATGGGAATTATTGGAGGCTGTAAGAATAAATTATATAAGATATCATTAATTAATTAGTTTGTAACTCTCTGAACAGCATAAACCAAAAAATAAAATAGAAAACAGTATGCTAGCGAATGTAGGGAAAAGGGCAAATAAAAAATACTACGAGTATTACTAATTTATTTTTATGTTAAGTGGAGTTCAGACATATGCACAGCAAAAATTTAAAGCACGAAAATAATGACAGATGAAACTTTTCGAATTAAAGCATCGAAATTGATCCCAAGGGAAAGATTAAAAAAAAAGGTCAGCGAAAACCTAGATTGAAGACGTCAGGCATGTCATAACTGGAAGAGATGTAATCGAGCGATCATGGTAAAGTGGGAAGCAATGTTGGAACTTAATCTTGATACAAAATTCGACCATTTGTCTCATTTTTTCGACTGCTCCAAAGTTTTGACTAATCAAATTTATTATTATAATTTTGAGGTCATATACATGCCAATTTTGGCCTTATATCTTTGATTCCCTACTACTTATTCTACTTATTCTTGTCGAGTCAATTTTGACTTATCAAATTGGTATTCAAAACTAGCTATTTACCCAACAAGTGTGGAAAATGAATTTTTCCGCACGAGTCTGCCGTTCACCGATCGACGCGTAGCGGAGTTCGGTGAAGCAGCCGAGTGCGGAAAAACATTTTCCGCGAGTGTTAGGTACAATAGTTTTTCTACAAGCGTGAGGAAAGTCAACAGAAATAATCAAAAGTTGAGATATTTTTATCTGATTATAAGTGCTTATAGTTTATTTAGAAACATATTTTTTTCTACTAAAAAGCGTGCGGAAAGAGTCACTTTTCCGCATTAGTGCGGAAAGTAAATTTATTGACATTTGAGGAATATACTGACATTTGAATATTCAAAATATGTATTTTGTATATCCAAGTTTACCAAATGACTGAAAAATTAAGAAATTTATTAGAATTCTGCTATAATTTTCAATAAAGAGGAACGCGTACGCTTCAATAATTTTTTAATGGCTGGTATAAGCCTCATCAAATGATTGTCAAATAATAATAAATATCTGACATTTCTCATCTGTCACTTTGAATCAACATAGCAACAAATAAAAAAATAATCGTCAGTCAATACTCTACGTTATCAAAACCAATTTTACCGTCGCAGCTTTTTCTAAGAGATAATTTATCCATAGAAGAAAAAATAGTGTACCTAACACGCACGCGATTGCTGGCCGAACTCCGCTAAAGCGTCGTTCGGCCCTCTGCAATAGCGTGCGGAAAAGTATCACTTTCCGCACTAGTTAGGTAAACTACTATATTAGATTATTGATAAAGTAAACATAAAGTAAAATATTATTAACAATAATAGTTACATGTCAAAATCTACTACCTAATTATTTATATTATAATTTATTGTAAAAGTACAATTATTTGCATTACTTAAATTTATAGCAGATGCTAGTTGCTTGTTGAATGGCTGTAATTTTGGATCTGTTGCTCTTTGTTCCCACACGGTGCGGAAAATTATTTCCACACGGTGCGGGACAACTAATTTTCCACACTAAAATGTGTGTGGAAAATTCAATTTTCCGCCCGCTCGTAGAAAATAGTATATTGTGTTACAAGAGCGGAAAATGAGCTTTAGCAGCCTGAAAATATTGGATGCACGAACGAGCGCCGCTGGTAGTTAAGGCCTGCTAAAGCGTTTTCTGTATCTGTGTCTCACAACTGTTTTTCGCCTACCGAATAAACCAAAAAATGGGAAAATATAACTAATATTTTGACACATACTGACGGTTTATTGAAACATTCAAGTGAAAAGTCACATTAATCAAGTGACATGGTGAAATTGTAGGGTTATCAAGTTTCTGCTGCCCTTGGGCTGCTGAACAATACGCGAAAAATAGGTGAAAAATAATACTTCGTCCCTCAATTATTAGATACTTACAATAAGTTTTCTTGAAGCTACATCGCTCCAGTCGACTCCTTTATACCATCGATGCCTTTTTATATCCTCAGCTCCGCTCTGAAAAGGTATTAAAAATGTGGCTTAATTATTACATAGCTTAACGAAATAATTGCGACTGGAAGTATATAAAAGGCATGACAGGTGGTCTGTGCATGACAGTCGCTAAGAATAACTGAAATAATTGTATATATTACAACGATTCTAAAGCAATCTCTTATTTCACAATTACAATTGTGATTATATGTTTTAGTATTTTCTTAGTTCTAGTAAAAAATATACAGTGTGGAAACCACTTATGGGATAAAATTATAAAAAATGCCGAGACACGTCAACTTTTGAATTGAGTTGTGCGTTATGTAAACATAAATTTAAATGAACAGGGTGATTCACGCAAGTATGCCATAGTCGGTGTTGTTTTTTTTTTAATGAAACACCCTGTATATTTGCATATTTTTGAAATCCTCTTGATGAACCGATTCTAACAAACTAAATAATGTATGGTCAATTATGAACTATACAGGGTGAAATTTTAAAATTAATAATTTATTACACTTGAAATATTGGTACTTTTTTAAATTAGCTAAATATGGATTTATCAAAAATCTAAACTAACTAATTATTAGACGTATTTGTATATTAAACAAAACCTGTTACGCCCATGAATTTTATCATAAATACCTAAAAATTGCCTAAAAACGCCAATAATTAGGACAAAATCGGTAAAAAATGTGGATTGTTTTAAATCGGTAAATAATGTGGATTGTTTTCTATTCTGTCAGTTGTTGATGTGTTGACAGTTTATACTGAGAAAGTAAAATCTTTGCCAAACATTCTATCTTTGTCGACATAACAATGAAATATTTAACTGAGACATCGAATTGAGATTTTAATGATGATCGGGTACGGGGATAACAGCAGACGTCAAGTTGAAGTGGCAAACTTATTTAATCACAGGTATCCCGAATTGCCTAATATTTCACAAAGTACTGTGTTTAAAATTCATGCACAATTCAGAGAACTTGGACATGTCAAACCATTGAAAAGAAAACCACACGTTGAAGATGATGTGAAAGTGGATATTTTGTTAAGTGTCGAAGAGAATCCAACTTCAAGAACACGTCAAATTGTCCGTGAAAATAATGTTAGTCATACAACTGTTCTAAGATGTCTTCATAAAGAAAAAATTCATCCCTACAAATTAAATTCTGTGCAGGAGTTAACAGAAGACGATCCAGATCGTAGAATGGATTTCTGTGAAAGATTGATGAATAAGCTGAACAGAAATGAGATAGCTCTTGGCACCATTATTTTTTCTGTCGAATCAACATTCACATTGAATGGAGAGGTAAACCGACAGAACTGTAGATATTGGTCAGCAGAGAATCCTAATTGGATGCGTGAGACACATACTCAGTACCCTCAAAAGGTGAACGTTTGGGCCGGTATCATAGGCCACCATATTATTGGTCCTATATTTATATATGGAAATTTGACAGCTGAAAAATATTTAAATATGCTTAGAAATGAAGTTTTCCCAGCGTTGGCAAACTTATATCCCAACGCAATAGATCCTAGCTTACCGAATGAAAATGTTTGGTTCCAGCAAGACGGGGCAACACATCATTATGCTTTAATGGTGAGAACTTATTTAGATGAAATCTTCCCCAATAAATGGATTGGACGAAGAGGTACTATTGAGTGGCCAGCTAGATCGCCAGACCTTACGCCGTTAGATTTTTTTCTGTGGGGTTATCTCAAGAACAAAGTTTATGCAACACAACCAACTAGCATTGTAGACCTCAAAGACAGGATAACTACAGAAATACGGAATATTTCACCTCAAAATTTAAACAAAGTTAAGGAGGAGTTCTATAGGAGACTGTGCTATTGCCAACAACTAGGTGGAGAACATTTTGAGCATTAATTTTAATGTATTAAAATCAAATACATCAGGTATTTTATGTAAGTGTTTAATAACTGTAAAAATAAAAATTTCACCCCATACATTATTTAGTTTGTTGGAATCGGTTCATTAAGAGGATTTCATAAATATGCAAATATACAGGGTGTTTCATTAAAAAAAACAACACCGACTATGGCATACGTGCGTGAATCACCCTGTACATTTACATTTATGTTTACATAACGCACAACTCAATTCAAAAGTTGACGGGTCTCGGCATTTTTTATAATTTTCTAAAATAATGACATAAAGAATTTTATTCCATAAGTGGTTTCCACACTGTATAACGGTCGTTATAATTTGTAACGGATATAAAAGATAAATTTATTCAATCTGGAAAAAATGCCTCTCATGATTCTTGAAGAGAAAATAATTTCTTAACTATTTAGGCAAAGAAAAAATAAACAAAAAATGTTTCTTAAATAAATAAATCCTGTGTATTTGCTTATAAAAAATTTCATAGCATTTTCCAACGTTACTAAATGGTTTTAAATACAAAACCAGCAATAAATATTTGGTGGCTTCAACAGCATTTCCTGAACTCTTCATTTTTGGTTAACTTAATTATTATAAATAAAATAATATGAATGTATGGGAATCCAAAAATTTTCAAATGGATCCTTTGAACTTTTATGTAGTCATTCCAAATAACAGACATTATAAAAAAAAATTATTTAACAATAGTGTAACTTATTTAAAAGTTGACTTAAGTTTTTGTAACATCAATAAATAAGCCAATCAAATGATTTAATGTGATCTGTTTACTTTTGAAAAGTCGTGCGCAAATCCAAAATGACCAACGGAGACATTATCAGTCACAACTTTTTTATTGAAAATTTCCTCCTCTTCAATCTTAGTTAAATTTTAAAAGTTTTTAAGTGGACAACAAACTAAATGCTATCTTTTTTCATCTTCATCAGTTGTAAATAACAATTGCATTTCAATGTGCTAATAAATACTTTCAAACAATTTTTCTATCGTCATTTCGAATCGTATGAGCCGTTGCTAATATTTTTAGAAGCTGTATCAATAGCACGTTTTTGAACTTGTTGATTAGACTACACATTATGTAAATAAAGAATTTACACGATTATCTGTCTAAGATAACACAGTTAGATTATTCAATTGATGCGGTTATTATCTACGTTTTGGAGACAGGTTTTATTTATAAAAGATAAATAATTATTTGAGATAACAGTTTGTATTGTTGTTACACTTGACAAATATGCGTTGTTTAATAATTAATATGTTAACCTTAAGTTTTGACATTACTACATCTGAAATATTGAGATCAAAGTTTGAGTGTTTGAATTCATATCTATATACAGTGCGGTCGTAAATTGTGCCCCTCTCTTAACTTCTGAAAGCAATGAATGAAAACACACAAACTGATGTAGTTTCTTCGTGGTCAATACTTCACAGTATACAGCAAAAATCATTGCTGATGAGTGTAATTTTTCTGCTACAACAGTAGAAAAATATCTTAAAAATCTATTTTCATCCGTACAAATAGATAATGGCACATGACCTATTGGAATACGACACCGAAAGAAGAATAAATCTTTGTGATGAAAGATCGGAAAAAATAATTATTGTAGAGATTTTTATTTTAGTGATGAATGAACATTCACGCTCAATGGTGAGGTTAATAGACAGACGGTGAGACTAATCCTCACATTTACCGTGACCTGCACATGCAATACTGGCAAAAACTGTCTGGGCTGGAATTTTAGACGACTAAGTACACAATAAGCCGCTTCTTTTTGCACGGGAATTTAGACGGCGAGATTTATCTGAATCTACGAGGGTGGTTTTTTTTTCAACCTCCGATAGGATATAAAGAAAAGGCGGGTGAATATACAGAAAATATTTTGTTATCAGAAGTAATGTACAATGCAGACTACTTCTCTACATAATCACCTTGACGATTGAGACATTTGTCATATCTGTGAACAAGCTTTGCCATGACCTCCTCATAAAATGTTGCCGCTAATGATTGGGAGTGAGTTATACGGTGTTTCTGAGTTCTGAGTTGCCACTGCTTCAGTTCGGGAAGAAGATTAAAGTCACTTGGCGCTAGGTCGGGACTATAGGACGGACATTGTCAAGGAGCAGAGCAATTCCAGAAGTCTGCATGCCTCCGTTTGTTTTGAATAGCTCTCCGTAAGCGTCGCGAAGTTTCACAATAATAATCTGCATTGATTGTTTTTCCCGGCTGCATAAACACCACAAGAAGTACACCTTTTTGGTCCCAAGCGAGCACAAACTTCTCTATAGCGCAATTGTTCAGTCACTACAGAATAGAGGGTGGATCTTGGAACTTCTGGAAATTTCACCGATAATTTCGAAGGTTCACTTATGGCGAACCTTCGATTTTCCTTAATCACTTGGTCAATTCATTGAACAAGGTCGTCTGTAGCCACAGAGTTGCGTCCTTGACCCCCTTCATAATGAACATCAGTTCGGCTATCTTTAAACTTTCGACATCATTGACGAACAACACCATCACTCATGAAGCTTCCTCCATACACTCGAGCGATGAATTTTCTCAGCACTGTTACCTTCTGCTTGCAAGAAACGAATAACACTTCGCAATTCACCCTTGGCGGGAGAATCAATAGTGACAGCCATGTTCACCTGACTGCAGCTCAACAGAAAATGGCGTGTTGGTTTCGCTAGTGACAGAATGTATGAAAGAGGAGATGCGCGGACGCCTAATACGCAACTAGTTTCTTCGAGCATGTCTGGCCTTCGTACTATGCGATCGAAGGTTGAAAAAAAAACGACCCTCGTATTACGACACCAGATAACTAACGAAGTAAATCAAATAGTACAACAACACCAAGAAGAGTTTGATAATGACATAATATTCCAACAAGACGGTGTTCGGCCTCATTACTCGATAGAAGTTCGCAATTATCTTAGCCAAACTTGAGGCTTACCTCAAATAACTCCATTAGATTTTTTCTTATGTGGTTATGTGTATGTATGTAACTTAACCTGCCTAAATGAACGAATTTCACAAGTATGTACCGAAATAACCCCAAAAATACTAGAGAATGCTAGAAGAGAAATCCCTGATCGGCTCTTCTATGGCCAAGAAGTTTTGGGAGAACACTTTGAACATTTATTACGTTAAGTGATTCTAGATTAACTAATTTTATTTTCAAAAATCGTTTCATGAAAGAATAAAATGAAGACAAGGGCTATTAAGATTATAATTTGATGCATTGATTTATTTCTCACGATATGTCACTAAAACCACTAAAATTAAGCTTTTATTAGCATGAAGATAGGTGAAATATTTTCCAAATGGGGTATTTTGTGACCTTAGTTTTCATTACGCATCCTTAAGATAGTAACGCCCTCTATCGCATTATTGAAGTCAGGTGCTTGTCACTATTACTAGTGATATTATAATTTCTTCTAGTCTGATCTAGTTTGATCTAGATATATCTCATTCTTTTCAGAAGCTATAAGGGAGGGCGCCATTTATTTTTGATAACACTTATTAAGATACTTTATCTAAAGTGTCCAATTGAAGGAATATTTGAATATGGGGATTTTCCCTATAAGTTTATAACATAATGTAATCAACATGATATCTACGTATAAAAATTAATGTTCATGCAACTGAGATTTAGAACATTTTCAACATACATTCATGTTATTTATTATTAAGAAATAATTTTCCTTCTATCATCGTTGTATATTAATAATTAGCTTTACAAGATTTATTGTGCAATTATTATTTTAATTTATTGCAAAACAATATTTATTCTGCGCAGTTTATCTGGAACATGAAGACAGCTTAAATTTTTCCTAGTTAATATTTTTTACTGTAGTATAAAAATGATCATAATTAATTTAATAGCGAATTCAAGTTTAGTTAGAATGGAGATGACTGACGCAATCAAACTTCCACGATATTTTCAGTAGTAATACCCCTAGGGTCTTGATAATACCGAGATAATTTTGTCATAGAGAATGCTGAAAGCGTGTTGCTTGATAATAGCCCAAGGCCGAAGGCCGAGGGCTATTATCTTTGAGCAACACGCTTGAAGGATTCTCTACGACAAAATTTTGAGTATTTATCAAGACCCGAGGAGTATTCGATAAGATAATTTTTTACTTTGTATATATCAAAAAATTGATTGTAAATCTGACGTTTAATAATTTATTAGTTATAATCAAACAAATATTATTCATTTTTATTCAAAACTACAGTTGTGAGAAGTACATTTGGTAAATTAATTGAATCGTTAGATGCCATATCAAATTATTCGCGACATTTTTAATCCAGTTGTCAGTTTGACGTTTAATTAATTTTTAATAAAAAGTAAACACCAAACTGAAAACACCACATGTAGGGTATTATCGCTGTAATACAGCGGTGATTGGATGAAATTTGACACATGACTTGAAATTGAGTAATTTGATTGGTTACTATATTCAGTGAAAAATTATCAATTTAATTACCTTCATGTTTCCCAGTCTCTTCGTTCTGTCTTGTACTAGCAACTTTTTGATTAGATCTTTGGCGACTGTATCTAGGTGCCTGGGCCACTCGATTTTACCACTAAGAATTTTTTCGTAAATTCCAAATGGGTTGTCATCGTAAAATGGAGGGTAACCAGCTAACATCTCATAGATTAAAACTCCTACAAATATTCTTATTAAATATAAAAGTCCATGCAGCTGAAAATTGCAGAAAAATCAGACCAGAAAAAACGAGATGGATATTTACGACTATTTCACTAGATTAAATTGATTACTGACAAAAGTTGAAGGTTTTGAACTGGCAATTTTTTGTCTTGTCGCGGCAATTTTTTGACGTTTAATATATCAAATCTATGTGTATAAAATTCTATCACTCTGTGATAAAATTCAATATAAAATCTTTGTTAGTGGTTTCTAAGGGAACTAAGTTGCTTATTTATTTATTTAACTGTCTAAAAATTATTAAAACTGTTTCAAAAATTTAAATAAGTATTATTAACATGAATAATACAAGATTTGGAAATAATTCAATAAATGAAATAAAGAGTACAATTAAGCAAAGTATACCGCGAAATACAATGAAGACAAAAAAGTCTGCGTGGGAATAGAATGTTTCTGGACGCACGTAATTATACTTCTGAACAATATATAGCAAAAATTATTGAAGATTATGGTTTTAACATGAAAAAAGAGATGGAACTGATTATACTGAAGCTAGTGTGAAAACACTTCGGAATACGACTGCTCAAATGGTTCAGGACAAATATTTTCTAGAATTTAACATCAAAATTGATCCATTTAAAGATATTACCTATAAATTTGATAGATT
Source organism: Galerucella calmariensis (assembly GCA_910591675.1). Classification (NCBI taxonomy): domain Eukaryota; kingdom Metazoa; phylum Arthropoda; class Insecta; order Coleoptera; family Chrysomelidae; genus Galerucella; species Galerucella calmariensis. The sequence continues at coordinate 14,359 of CAJUYG010004611.1, forward strand.
GGCCAGGGATACAAAACGTAAAAAGCTTCAGACTGAACCTGAAACCAGAAAAAGAAGTTCTAACGCGTTTACCAAAGAAGAATTAATGGAAATGGTAGAAAGCTATTCTGAAGATAATCCTGATGGGTTACAAAAAAAGTTTTTTCATTTATGTTCGTTCGAATTAGCATGGCGTGGAAATGAAGCTGCTAATTGTGATATTAATTTCTTTAAAAAAGAATATGATAATAAAGGTAATTTCACTGGCAGGGTAGAATATAATCCAATCTTTTCCAAAACGACACAAGGAGGATCAAAAGCTTTATCTGGCAGTAAGTGGCTGGTAAGAAATAATGCTAACAAAAATTTGTGTCCCGTTCGTTTATTTTTTAAAATTATTGAAAAAAGAGAATCCAATCCTTATCTAACAACAACAAGATTATTTTTAACAGTACATCCAAATTGGGAGAAAGGAATATGGTACAAAAATTCACCATTGGGAATTAATACAATTTCAAAGTGGACGAAAATATCGGCAGAATCAATTGGTATAGACACAAAAAAAATAAAAATAACCAATCATTCACATAGAGCTTCTGCAATATCTGCATTAGCAAAAGAAGGAGTTGGTGAACAAGAAGTAATTGAGCTTACAGGACATTCTTCTGCCCATTCTTTGCAACCATATTCACAATTAAATGAAGAGCACCATTCCCAACCTATAGAGAACCTTCGAGAAAATAAAAATAAAGAAAAGGAATCATCAGTTTCTAACTTAAATTCATCACAGGTTATGATGCAAAACAATCCCCAAAATAATGCTACAACGTACAATTATAATAATTGTACTTTTTACATAAATAAGTAATTTCTTTTTCATAGTGTTATTATTTTTTTGGCTTTGTATAATTGAAGTTTGCAATAAATAAAACGTTTAAACAAATGATTTTTTAGTTTTTCTCTCGTGAAATAGTCATGTCGAATACCACTCAATTAAAAATTTTGTAAGGTAAAATTTTTCTCTTGTCGGCGTATTCAAGTTTGTTGCTTCTAGGTAATTTTGCTCATGACATTTAATCCAATTTAATCCATTGTTAAAAATGTCATTCGCAAAATTGCCAAGCAACAAACTTTCATGACAATCGAAAAATTTTGCCTACAAAATTTTCACTCTCGTGGTATTATATATGATAAATTAACTTCAATGTTGAAATGTCATATACTTGGAAATGTTATTGTCACTTTGACATCGATAAAAAAGGTGCATCCTTTTTTATCGCGATAAAAACTCCTCTTCCTCAATATCTAGTAAGGGGACGTCACTTTTACACAATGACAATGAGTCGCAAGTTAATAAAGATAATTATTTTTGTTGTTCATCCATATATTCTGTCGTTAATTTATCTTGCCAAAAAACACTCGAGCTTTTCTTTTATCGGATAAATTTCTCTTTAACTCAAAGTTTTTCCAATCACTAAATTTGCTCGAAAAACTGACATTAGATAAAATCGCTCCACCTTCGGTGTCGCGATTTTATCATGTCAGTTTTTCTCGTAAAATTAGTGATTGGCAAAACTGTTTCGTTGCAAAGAGAAATTTATCCGATAAAAAAAAGCTCTTGTGTTTTTACTGTTGAAAAAATACTTGGGACACCGTCCCATAAAAATATTATTTTTTTCCCAAACTGACTTCAGATAACAATGAAAAAGCAAAGCATTGTTTATCTATAGCTTATTTACATGAAATTTGGGAGAAACAAGAAGACCAAAAATAAAAATGGTAATACATAATAAGGGGGAATTTGACTTTGTAGACTCGTGTGTTTCATTGCGGACGTGCATAAATAACAAGTTTT
>CAJUYG010004612.1:409-16192 GCA_910591675.1 Galerucella calmariensis
TTATTCTAGAAGGGGAAGGGTGAATCCAATTATTATATTCCCTTCCCCTTCTGGAATATCTTTTGAGGGCAAGGCATTCGCCTTGCCCTCAAAAGATATCCAATACTTTGTAATCCACATTAAGTTATTCAAGAAGGGGAAGGGTGAATCCAATTATTATATTCCCTTCTTGAATATCTTGAGGGGAAGGCAAATGCCTCCATATATTTGTAATCCACATTAAGTTATTCTAGAAGGGGAAGGGTGAATCCAATTATTATATTTTTTTCCTCTTCTTGAATAGATTGATGTGCATTACAATGCATTCATCCCTCTCATCCAATACTTTCTAAGATGAAATTCGAATGCAATAATTAATTAATATTTTAAAAATATCATGATTCTCAAGTAATCGTTTACAGCTGGCAACCATGTTACATATTGCGCTAGAGCTTCTATGTCATTTGTCATTTGATTTAATTGTTTTCATACAAATTTGTAGCCTGTCAAATATATATTTATAAAAGTGGTAATTTAAACAATATTATGAAGAAACTAACTGAAATGTTGTTATAATTAGCGAAAAAAAAGGTTGTTGATCACTTTTCCGTACAGTGCAATTCATTTAAACTGTGGTTTGTATAAAATAACTAGCCCAAAAGTTATGGCTCAAGTGGCGAAAAAAAATCTTTTTTTGGATTTTTCTCAGCAAAATATGTATAACCCGCAAATTTTTTGACGGATTATTCTCAAAATAGGTGAGTACTATCGATTTTTCGCAAAATCAGTCAAAAATTCGTGTTTCCCTATAGTTCAACGGACCCGAAAATCGTCTACTTGAGCTAGTGAAGACCAATTCTGAAGGTTCTAGCTGTATAATACCAGCTCAAACATTGTCAATACTAGTTGCACATTGTCGGTACTAGTTGTATTCTCTTTATGTAAAACATTTGATATTTTGTATTTGTAAACATGCTTGGCAGGAGCATAAAATTCAATGGGATTCGACAAAAATAATATTGAAAGAGCCCAATAATAAAAGACGAAAAATCAAAGAAAGTGCTTCAATACAACTAAATGCAGATAAATGTGTAGCTAGTATTTTAGCCGAATGTAGTCAAGTTTGGTTACCAATGTTAGAAAGAGAAATTTCCAATAATCAATTACCTGCGTTATCAGGATAGCATCATAAGTTTTTATCAAGGTTTTCTTATGATTTATCATTGGAATAGTTGTTGATCGATACAAACTTCATTACACAAAATCACTAAACTGAGTCATACATATTTTGAAAACAATAATAATCATACACAAAAAAGTAACAACAAACGCGTTTTATTAACATTTCCAAAATAAATAAAGGACACTTTTTTTGAGAAAATTTACGTGTGGCATGTAGAAGTGAATTAAACTGACCTAAGAGTAGGTCACAAGGACAGTGCAAATCTGTTTATAACGGCAGCTAGTGTGGATTGATGGTGGAGAGAGGAACATTTTTATTTATATTTATAGATAATATAAGTTCGCTGTGAAACTGGTCTATTATATTATCGATGATGCAATAAAAATGCAATGGATTTAATAAAAAAGATTTCAACCTTTATTATAAATTTTTAAACTATTCGGCACTGAATATTTATGTTGTTTTAACAATGCGTAAAAATCATTTTGTATTTTCCCATCAATGCGTACATCTTTGTCTATTAATTGTTCATAAAATTTAACAGCACCTGCACAATCGTTATTGACAGCTGAAACAAATAACACACATTACTTTCATGTGAAGTATCGACCCCATCTCCATTCCAAAAATTGTGAAGTATATAATATGCTTCCCTAATTTATATTCACTTTAGATTTTTAAACGTAGCCGTACTTCTTTTGCTTTATATCCTGGATTATTGCGATGTAAGGTTTTGCTCTTTCCTTGAAACAGGGGCAGGTTACACGCCAAAATCGTAACCAAGCTCATAAACGTTAAGTGGACATAGTGCTCTGCACTGCGTTCAATGGATGATAGATGTACAGTCCGCGGTGGGATCCATGTTGTAGCTAGTGAGTAGCAAAAATCAATTGTATCCTTTTCCGAGTATGTACAAATTCGGAGGAAATCTTGTGGAATATCCACCATCTAGTTTGACTCTTACTATACGCAGTGTAGCATTTAAATTGTTCTTCTTAATTAAATTTATATAAACTAGGAGAATACTATAATTAATGACAAAAAATAATAACAGCCTTTCTAAATATTCGCTGTATAAAAATAGCTACCAAGCGATATTGAAGAGGCAGCAGGTAATGCTCTATTAGCAGTAATTCCCAAAAAGTCAAAGGCAGTTTATGATTTGGCATACGAAAAATTTGTTACATGGTGTGATGAGAAAAAAATTGAACATGTTAATGAGAAAATTTTACTTGCATATTTTGAGGGTAAGAAAGATCTAAAAGTTTCCACATTATGGACACTTTACTCAATTTTAAGGTCTGAACTAAATCTGAAAAGGAATATTGATATTAAAAAATATACAAATTTGGTAGCATAATATATTAAAAGGCAAGCGGACGGGTACAGTGCTAAAAAGTCAGAAGATTTTGCCAAATTTTTAGTGGAAGCTGATGACAAAGAATACTTAATGGCTAAGGTTGCAATGATAATTGGAATGGCAGGAGAATGCAGAAAAGCAGAATTAACATTTCTTCCAGTTGAAAATGTTGTAGACGAAGGAATCCATTTTCGTGTTGATATCCCACCTTCAAAAACAAAAAGTCATACGGCAGTTTCCAATTACCACTGGAGACATTGAAAATACGAATCTTGTTGAAATATTAGGAAAATATATTAAGTTGCGTCCCCAGGTTCTTAAACACATCAGATTTTTTGTAAAATATGCGAATGGAAAATGTACCAGAAATCCTGTGGGAATTAACACATTTAGCAGTCTGCCAAAAGTTATTGCACAATTTCTTGGTCTTTCAAATTCTGTTCTATATATACTGGCCACTGCTTCAGAAGAAGCTCTGCCACTTTCCTAGCAGACTGATATTTTAAAATTAAAGAGACATGGAGGTTGGAAATCTACCTCTGTTGCGGAGGGATATGTTGAAAATTCCATGAATAATAAAAAACTTATAGCGCAAGAAATATTTGGTGAAACATCTAATGCAATGTGCGCCGCTTCCCAAATAACAGCAAGTTCGAGCAATGAAAAAAATATGTCGTCGGGAATTAATTTGAATAATTGCAATAATTGTGTTATCAATATTTATAATAATTAATTAATTTATAATTTATGTTTTTAACTTGTATTATAACAGTTTAATAAATAGAATAATTCTTTTTGTCACTAATTTTGAAATATATTTTTCGTCACCAATTGCATAAAATTTTACTTTATGCAACTAGTTACAAAAAGTAAGACGTTTCATGATGTCAATCAGTTTTAAAAAGTGTCACTTTATATGTCAAAATTAGAAAAATTAATTTTGAGCTTCTAGTGTTCTGAGGTGTCTTTTGTTATTTACATAAGTAACTGTCATAATATTGTATATTTGCAAAGATCAATAAATTTCTTCCTTTCTTTCTTTCAAACGACAAAATGTGACAAAAAAATTTAATTGTTTAATAGCTCTAGAGACGAGTAATGGATCACTCCATAAATTCCTTCCGTTTTTCATCACAAATTTTTATTTATTTATTATACAATACATTACGAACAACATACTTACCAAAAGTTTTAATTATACATTGATAAATGAAGTTAATATCGATAACTTCGGCTGATAGTCTATCGCAACTATTTGCTAACGTCAACAAAGCATTCGATTTTCCTTCTTTGATCCATCTTTCGCATCTTTTCTTCAATTCACTTTGTATTGGAATTTTTGTAGTCTAAAATTTAAGAATAATTCATTCTTTTGGTTGTTTTTTATAATTTATTTATTTATTTTAGCTTAACGTGCCTCAACAGCGCTGATTATTGGCACAGAAAATAATAGTTACAAATATTTACATAAGTCGAATAACAATTATTTTTATTTTCCCATTAGATTTTATGGTAGAGATGAGTAGCTTTCAGAAAACTGTAAGACTTTCTTGTTTTCGGTGGGGCAGAGGAGCATTTCCTTGAGGTTATTATTGATAGGTATCGGAAAATTGTTTGCAGTCAGTCAGTATTTGTTTAACTATCACTATATCACTACAGCTACGACAAACAGGACGATTTCCTGAAGAAATCAGATAACCGTGTGTGAGTTTTGTGTGGCTGATTCGGATTTTTCTGATTAAAGAAGCCTCTCTCTTATATTGCATTATATTAACATTATTTTTGGAACTTTAGTTCTTTACGTCAGGTTATGTTTGAACGACCGGAGGTCGCGACACAAAGATCTGACCGTTATGTTACGTTGCTTCGTTATGTGCCTTGCTTGCGTGCGTGTGCTCTCTCCTGAGTCTCTCTCTCTCGTTTACGAAGCAGCGATTCATATGCTTCGGCCGGGAATCGAACCCGGGCCGCCCGCGTGGAAGGCGAGCATTCTACCTCTGAACCACCGATGCTATATTAAAATTAAAAGCAAAGCTGGTATTCGCAGTGCTGGTGATCTACTTGAATTTGTTCGGATACATTTTTGCTATTATTTCCATAATTTTTTTGCGCGTTTGATTATTTACAGCATCGGTTGTCAGGACGGTAGGTTGTGTTTACTGGTTTCTAAGTTTAACACGTCGGTAAGTGATTTACTTACCGTTCAGACGTAGAAAAGTAATAAATAGCATAAAAACAATTCCACCAAAATGCAAAATATTATATTTTAAACTGATCGAGAAGTATAAATGTCACTTTTGACATTTCGTTAATTTCGAAGAAATTTAAATTATTTTATTCGGAATTTATTTTAATACGATCGCGCAAAAAATGGTATAAGCATCTCGAACGTTAAGGGTAATTACAACGTTTGCATGTAGATTCCTCTCGTAAAATTGGACAAAATGATAGGAGGATTAAGGGGTCTAGCACATTTACTTTTCGAAATACAAGGTGTTGAAATTTTGAAAACTTGAATTCGATAACTTTAAAATGGATGGATAAATTGATTTGACATTTGGCACGTTGTTTTTAAATGTAAAAGGGCATTTTGATAGAAATAGTAGTTTGTGCAACTAGTGTGGATATGATGGCCATATCGCACGAGGACGAAGTTTGAGCACGACGCCGTAGGCGGAGTGCTCAATCGTTCAAGTGCGATACAGACAATCCACACTAGTCGAGCAGCATATTTTTTCTACGACCCACTTAAGAAAAAATCTAGAAAATAAAAATTTCTATAAACTGTAATATAACTTCAAATTGAAAATTTAACGATTCAATTTTATGTTTCGACTAATTTTTTTTGTGGTGAACGTACAGTTATTGAATGTCCAATTTGTATAATGCTACGGTTTCCCTTTTTACGATGCAGTTATAAGTAGATGTTGCCAGTCGGACTCCCTCATGAAGGGTACCGTACCATTATCTATAATAATGAATATTCTGCTAAATATTTCAAACGTCTACCTGTTGTCGTTATAAATATCAAGCGGAATAATTATTTTTTAACAACTTCTTCACGGGGAATCGAACCCGGGTCTACCGCGTGAGAATCTGGTTTGCTTAGTACTCGACCACCGAGGAATATGCAAATTGTTTATCTATAACGTCAGATGTATTACATAATTTTTGCTTAAAAGGAACCAAAGTTCCTACCATGTGTCCCGCGACACGTTCTACCTTTTTTGTACATTCCTTGTACTATAATATTATTTTTTAAGGGAAATTAAACAATATCTCTGCGTAGACAAGGTTAAATTTTACACAAGTTACCCACTCAAGTTCTGGTCCTGTTCCACTGGACTGGTGTAATAAGTACCAAGGGTGGAATTATGGAAAACATCACCCTGTATAACAAATTTCAAGTATATGCAAAACAAAATTAACTTCATAAAAATATAATTTAAATTCAAGTAGCGTAGCAAATTTCAATCAGACTAAACAATGCTGACAATGCACAATGACACACTTACAAAGTAAACCAAAAGGAACCTAGTTTCGAAAACACGAGTTCGCTGATGAAGCAAAGCGATCGTGGGTTACAAAGTACACGTGTGTCCAATAAGAAAGCAAGGAATGAAAAAGTGGTGAAAAGCTGACTGGGCAAAAATTGCCCAAAGCTGGACGAGACAGAAAAAAGACAGGGAGTTGGGTCCCGAACACGGTTGCGAGCGGTTGCCCCATAGAGTTCGCGGTTAGCGGTCATCTGGAAAAATCCAGAGTATATTTTGACTTGTAAGACAAAAGTAGTGCGTAGTTCAAAATAAATTTCGTTTCGAAACTTGAAGGATTTTTTCGAAAGAGCGTCTACTGTAAGCGCTTAAAGAGTAATTCGGTAAAGAGGGTAGCGAACGACCAAATAAGATTTGCTAGAGGCAAATAGGTTAGATAAAAAGTCTACCCCATCCGATACGTGTGTTAGTGTCAACGAATAAGCCGGGTAAGAAGTCTTCAGCATCATTGAAGAGCGCCCTACCTGCACATTGGTGAGTCTGCTTGAAACTAACTAACTGTGAAACAAATATTTTTGTAGTTTGGTTAGCCCGTATTTTATTGCCACCTCATGCACATATTATTTTTTATATTTTATTCTGGAATTTTATATTTATTTGATATTTACTGTTATAAGGGATTCAGTCGTAATCCTCAAAACTGAGGGGTGAGGAGCATTTAGCCCAATCCGAAAGGTTTGCAAATAGAGAGTTCATTTAACAATATAAGCTATTAAGTTTTCATATATAATCTATAATACGTTTCTCGCCCATTTACAATTAACTGAATTCATTATCATAATCATACTCTTTTTATAATAATATATATTACCAGTATTTAATTATTATTATTTGCATTATCTAGTTTCTATTAAGTATTTAATATTATATTTCATTATTTATTCTCTATTTCTTGGTTTTCTTTTTTATAATAAACCCATTTAAATTCGATAACGTTTAGTTTGCTTTCATACATAATTAGTAATACCTTATCCTGAACCTTATACCAGACGTAACCCTACACACAAAGACCTCTCATTATCATCAACAACTGATAGCAGCGGAGGCCGGATCTATCCTTTCGGACTTTTCTTACAGGAGTCGTTGATTCCTGTTTCCCACGTACTCGTGGGTGGTGACAGCCAGCTACGCTGCCTTCTTGTTATTTTCAGGGACACACCAGGAGAAATTTCACCTTTTCAGGTTCCGGCTCGTGAAATTCGGCACCACGGTGTTCTCTGGAGTAGCAGCTTTTACGGTGGACCAGCAGTTTTTAGTTTCTCTATTACAGGGTTTTGATTACTAACGGCCACCGATTATTACATTGGTTTTACCGGTTATTACATTGGTGACGTTACTTCATTGATTGGATATTACACTGGAACGTAGGAGTTTTCACCAATACTCGTTGAGCTGCAAGTAGGATGCTCTCACCGGACTTTCATAGTAACAGCACGCGATAATAAAATAACCATATATTTAACTTAATAAGCTGTAAAATAAAACAAAAAAAATGCATTACATACCGCGAATAGCTTCCTTAAAATACTCTCTTCTCCAAGTTCAGCAAACACTGCTATCAACATGACTTGAGTTGAAATTGGACCGCGTATCTTCGTTGTCGTATCTAATACTTTCTGAAGTAATTCTTCATTATGTGACATGGCTATGTCTCTTATTACTTCAAATTGTAAAGGTACAAAGTTATATTTTTCAGCAATAGTACAATATCTATTTATGGCATTTTCTAAATCGCCCCTGAAATACATCAATTCTCATTTTACTTCCCTGAATTTTTAGGAGAGTACAACATTTAAATAGATATGTGATCTCTTCGGGCATTATACAGATTGCGAAAAGTCTATTCAAGTCATACCATTTACACAAGCACGACAAGGAAAATATGAGAAAAACTACTTGAAAGAGAGAGAAGAATAATTGTGGCGTATTTAGTTCCAAAGACTGGAAGAATGTTCATTGTCTCCTATTTTAACCGCTGTTGCCAGAAGCGCAGATTAATTTGTACAAATGATATTTTGTGTGTAAAATGGGGGGGCGATTAACATTCTTGCAGCCTCTGGAACTAAATACGACATCGCTAACAGCCCACAATTATTCTTCTCTCTCTCTTCCAAGTACTTTTTCTCATATTTTCCTTGTCGTTCTTGTGTAAATAGTATGACTTGAATAGACTTTTCGCAATCTGTATAAAACCATTCATTGAAATTGTTTATTATCAGATAATTCAATGAATTATTTTAAAAACAATGCAGTTATTAATTGTTTCATAGTTGTCGAATAGTAAATAGACACGTAAGGTCATGTATGTGACAGTGAGAGATCACGTAAGAGGATAGTTGACCTAGGGAACACTGGAAAGGGTGGCTGATCGGTACATGAAGGAAAAGGTTGGGCTTAGGTGTTCTTTGCACAACAACCAACATGTTTTCAGGTGTGGAAAGTCAACCGAAAGTGCCTTACACCAACTGGTAACCCAGGTGGAGAAGGCGCTGGGAAATGGCATGGTCGCCCTGGGAGCATTCCAGGATATACGAGACTCACTGGCTTGGAGCCATGTTGTGCAACCGTACAGTAGAGGCCACATGGAAAGACCATGTGGCGAAAGTGATCGTCGCTAGAGGTTGTCCCCACTTTGTGAAACCTAGTAATTGACGAACTAATAACCCTTTTAAACGATGTGAGCCTTCTAACGATTGGGTATGCCGATGATATCGTCGTCCTTGTTGTTGGAAGGCACATTACCATTCTCGGGGACCTCATGCAAAGGGCTCTGAATAGGGTACATGGGTGGTGTAACGAACACGGACTTGCAGTTAATCCTACCAAGGCTGAGATAGTTGCTTTCACCAAGAAGAGAGGTATAAGACCTGAGGGTCTAAATCTTGATGGAGTACCACTGCCGGTGGTTGAACAGGTGAAGTATCTATGAGTGATCCTTGATAAATCACTGACATGGAAGGCTTATCTTGATAGTCGCCTAAGCAAGGTGACAAACACGTATTGGCGTGTAGGAGAGCCATTGGTCCGAGGTGGGGACTGACCCCCAAAACGATCAGTGATTATGCTGCCTATGCTCACATATGCGGCTCTGGTCTGGTGGCCGAGGGTGACCTTGGTCACGGCTAGATCGCAACTGACACGCCTTCAAAGGGTGGTCAGTATTGGGGCAACTGGCTGCATGAGGACTAAACCAACTGCTGCGATGGAAGTGATCCTTGGTCTTCGGCCTCTTCACAATGTGATCGAGGCTGAGCTTGAAGCGTCTGGGATACGTGCGAAGAGGGGAAGAGTGCACACACGTCAAGAAGCTCCGGCTCCTGGAAGATATTCCAGTTCTGGCTCGAGCGTCAGACGAATGCTTGCGAAAGTACTACTTCGCAACCCCATACAGGGCTATGATCCGGGACAGAGAATCCTGGGGAAAAGAGACGAATACACAGCCTCATGGGACCGTCTGGTTCATAGATGGCTCATGCTCTGGTGACAGAGCATGGGCTGGTTTTTACTCCAGGAACCAGAGAAAACAAGTTTGTGTACCATTGGGTGATGGTGTATCTGCATATCAGGCCGAGATATACGCTATCTTGGAATGTGCGCAGATAAACCTAGACAGAGGTTATGTGGATCGACGCATAACCATATACACCGACAGTCAGGCAGCAATTAAAGCCCTGAGTGGATATACCATCAACTCAGGACTTGCTGACGAATGTCGAGAACGACTTGCTGATTTTGCAAGTCGGAACGCAGTGCGGCTAGAATGGATTCCAGCCCACTCTGCTTTTGAAGGTAACGAGATGGCGGATTCACTGGCTGCGGAAGGGGCGGCAGCTCCTTTCTGCGGCCCGGGCCCGACACTCGGTCTAACAAAACAAACAATACGCAAGGAGACGAGGAAGTGGATGAGGAACCAGCACCTCGCTCATTGGAATGCTCTGCAGGGTCCTAGACAATCCAAACTTCTACTGAAGGGATGGACTGATGGACAGGCTGGGGCAGCTATTGAACTACCAAGGAGTAGGTTGAGGAAGATAGCAGGACTCCTAACAGGGCTGTATGAGGAAGCACCTCTACAATCTAGGAGTAGAGGAAAGTTCCCTATGTAGGGGTTGCGGTTTCCATAGGACAATTTGAGCCGCTCCCAAGGGAACCGGACTTCCACCAGTTCATGACGACCCTAACATACAATACAGATACTCAGGTGCCACTTGCAACTAATGGTGAATTTACTTTGTATCGAGTAAAACATTTGATAGCGTCTGAGGGGTTTGAAAAGTGTCATTTTAAATATCAAAATTAGAAAAAAAAAAATATCTTACCTCACTAAGAATATCCTAACTAATGGTCCAAGCATAATGTTGTTTATTTTACACAAGCCCTTACTAACTAACAAGTTAAACATCGACATCTGCTCGTTTTCATCTTTGAATTCGTTTAATAGGTTTACACAATTTCTTTGTACTGTATCCGTGAGAAAACCTAACCTAAAAAAATATTATTACACAGTTTTAGCGGATTTTGAAATCATTTTAATGCACTCAAAATGTGAGATTCAGGCCCGGTTTATCAATAGCCAATATTATCCGTCAGTTAAGTATCCGTCGGATAAAGGTAACTAGCAGATAAAGTTCCAGTTTGTTTGGAAGCGGTTTATCAACTCGTTTTTATTATCTAGTTTGTTAACTAACAGATAACGAAAGTTGGCAGTGCTGACGAATGAATGTAAGCAATCTCATTGGTTGTTACAAGAACAAGGTCCTGTCACATCAATTGATGTTTTTGTTAGGTTAATATTTATCTAAAGGTTTATGTGTTTTTTTTCTTTATTGAAAAGTTTTTGGTTGTTAATAAATATGAATATTCTGGATAGCGACGAGGACGAGGATATTGTGCAAGTTCTTGAGTACGAAAGAAGGCCTTATACAGTTAAGGAAAGAGTTGACAACTTCAAAAAGTGGGAAGACCAAGATTTTCATGCAAAGATTTAGGATCAAAAAGAGAGATTCACACTTAACTGCTGCTTCACCCTGCATCCAAGCCTCCTCTTTTAATTTCCAGGTTGCCCAATCCGTTTTTGGAACTTTAGTTCTTTACGCCAGGTTATGTTTGAGCGACCAGAGGTCGCGACGCAAAAGATCTGACCGTTACGCGTTACGTTACACTACGTTATGTTACATTGCTTCGTTATGTGCCTTGCTTTTGCGTGCTTGTGCCTCCTTAGTCTCGCGTGCTTGTGCCTCCTTAGTCTCTCTCTCGTTTACGAAGCAGCGATTCATAATAATAAATATGCTCCTGCCCGGATTCGAACACGGGCCGCCCGCGTGCAATGCGAGCATTCTAACAACTGAACCACCGATGCTATATTAAAATTCTATGCAAAGCTGGTATTCGCAGTGCTAGTGATCTACTTGAATTTGTTCGGATAAATTTTTACTATTATTTCCATATTTTTTTTGCGCGATTAAGGGGTCTAGCTACTTTTCGAAATACAGGGTGTTGAAATTTTGAAAACTTGAATGTTTTAATTCGATAACTTTAAAATGGATGGATAAATTGATTCGACATTTGGCAGGTAGTTTTTAAATGTAAAAGGGCATATTTTGAAAGAAATTGTAGTTTGTGCAACTAGTGTGGATATGATGGCCATATCGCACGAGGACGAAGATGGAGCACGACGCCGTAGGCGGAGTGCTCAATCGTTCAAGTGCGATATGGACAATCCACACGAGTCGAACAGCATATTTTTTCTACGACCCACTTAGGAAAAAATCTAGAAAATAAAAATTTCTATAGACTGTAATATAACTTCAAATTAAAAATTTAACAATTCAATTTTATGTTTCCACTAATTTTGTGGTAAACGAATGTCCAATTTGTACAATGCTACGGTTTCCTTTTTTAAATATACGATGCTGTTATGAGTAGATGTTGCCAGTCGGACTCCCTCATGGAGGGTACCGTACCATTATCTATAATAATGAATATTCTGCTAAATATTTCAAACGTCCACCTGTTGTCGTTATTAATATCAAGCAGAATGATTATTTAAAAATAAAATTAACAATAAAAAAAATTCCTCGCGGGGAATCGAACCCGGGTCTACCGCGTGAGAGTCTGGTGTGCTTACTACTCAACCACAAAAGAATATGCAAATTGTTTATCTATAACGTCAGATGTATTACATAACTTTTGCTTAAAAGGAACTAAAGTTCCTACCGTGTGTCCCGCGACACGTTCTACCTTTTTTTTTATTTTCTATTACATTTTTATGTTTATTTGAAATTTTTAGAAGCAAATTTCTCAACTCTGCTGTGAAATTGCATACTCTTTTCTTAGTAGTACTATTACTTTCCATTTTTTAATTTGCTCAAAACCCAAGTATATTTGACATAATACTATAACGAAATCGAAAAAAAAACAACTTTACCGAATAAAGTGAGGTTATGTAAAAGACATTAACCTCCAGATATCGACCTATCCGCCAGCTGAAACTGACAGATAAATATTTTACATTTTATCTGCCGAATAAAGTTATCCTGTTGTTGATAAACCAACCTTTCCAAAATAACTGGTAGTTAAGCATTAACTGACGGATAAATTGCTATTGATAAACCGGGCCTAAAAAAATAGTAAGAAGCTGTAATTGCAATGAGCTATTTTTCCTAGATCTTCTCCTGGGAAATAAATATTCTGTTTTGGTGGCAATTATGTGTAGTTTTTTGTTGTTAAAGTATGGGATGATTTGTGTTTGAATATTTTGTGAGTGCATGATTGGGGTCCTTTGCTAATGCTACAAAATAGGTGTCATCAACATACATGACAGTTAATATGTTTGGGGATATTGGGAGGTCATGGCAGCTCCTTTCTGCGGCCCGGGCCCGACCCTAACAAAACAAAAAATACGCAAGGAGACGAAGAAGTGGCTGCGGAATCATCACCTCGCTCATTGGAATGCTCTGCAGGGTCCTAGACAATCCAAACTTTTAGTGAAGGGATGGACTGATGGACACGCCAGGGCAGCTACTGAACTACCAAGGAGTAGGTTAAGGAAGATAGCAGGACTCCTAACAGGGCACTGCTGTATGAGAAAACACCTCCACAACTTAGGAGTAGAGGAAAGTTCCCTATGTAGGGCATGACTGGCGAAACGTCAGTCCATGTTCGCTTAGAGTGTCCACACTGGGCTGTACTACGCAGGTGAATCTTCGGAGTCCCTGTTATGGCCCCTGGAGACACAAGCAGACATCCATTGAAAAAGGTTGTGGCTTTTATTGAAGGGCTCGGCTTCATGGATGTCTAGGTAGAAGGAATGACACAATGGGCCCGCCAGTGGCCTCAGTGCCGGAACCTTGGCTCGAGTTGTCCAGGACAAGACTCGCCTGCACATCTAGTAGTAGTAGCTTGTTTTTATCACCACTCATTACAGAATTCACAGCTCATACATTGATTTGTCAACTTTAATTTTCAAATTATTTCCATTGAAAATGTGA
This sequence comes from Galerucella calmariensis, assembly GCA_910591675.1. Lineage (NCBI taxonomy): Eukaryota > Metazoa > Arthropoda > Insecta > Coleoptera > Chrysomelidae > Galerucella > Galerucella calmariensis. The sequence goes on from CAJUYG010004612.1 coordinate 13,976, forward strand.
TGCCTTTTGGCCGAAATATTATTTATTAATTATTTAAATTATTATTATGAATAAAGACATAAATTCCCTTGAAGCTAATATCAATAAAGCATGAATCGTTTACATATATAAAAACAGAAAGGTCTCACGTAGGATGTCAAGTTCAGAGTGCGAAATAAACGTAAACAGAATTGTTTACGTTTACAAAACGGTGAACTTGACTCGTCGTATAAATATGTGAACGAAAGTGTTTTAACGGGCATTCAATATTCATTCTAAATTATTCTAAAGACATTCGATTCATATTCAAAGACATTTTAAATGTATTCTATTCATCGTAATCCTTTTTTAATTAATATTCTAATTAGTACTAGTAATAAGTGAGTTAATGTATAATAGTAAAGTAAGGTAATAAAGAGAACATGTCCCAGTGATTCCAGTAGTTGTTTTATTCCTGTGAGATGACACACCAAGTGACCAGCAACACCACCTAGTCAGAGGCCCTTCAACACTTCTAATGCACCAAGTATCCATAGTAGGATACATACATTACAAAAAAAATAAATTTTTAAAACATTACCTGTTTTTAATACCTTCTATTAAATTGAGAGCTTCTGAAACTCTGTCATTCTTGACCAATATCGCAGCCAAATCTATTATTTTATATTGATCGATAGGAAATTTGGCATCAATTGTTTTAATTTCTTCATAGATGTTTAGTGCCGCTTCCAGATTATCACTTTTAATTAGATTGTACAATAAGGACGATTTCATGCCAAGCGTTTCTTCATAACCGGAATCTATAAACTGTTTTCTGAGCTCTTCTACTCTTTTAATATTTCCCAAACTAACGTGCATCTGAATCATTCGTCGGAGAATTCCTCTAGTTTCCAAGCCCTTTTCTGTTAACTCTACTAGATGACATTCCAATTCATCAATTGTCATATCGCGCTAAAATAAAGATAATATAAACAATTTCTTATGAATTGCCTAAAGGATTTGTACCGAACATTTAAAGATATGTTGAGAAGTTGAAAGCCTTGGTCGATGCACAACAGTGTCACAGATTATAAAGAGAACAGATACGAATCGCGGTAAAACATCAAACGATTTTCAGCTCCGTCGTCAATGACCTTGGACCGTTAACTCGGTATGGCTGCGATGTTACCAGCTTAAAATATTTTCTGAATTTCTTACCAAATTGCAGTGTTGACTCGCGGGGACAATAACAATTTCTAGTGCCGGATCTAGTTTTTTTTTGAAAGGTTTCACTAAATCTTTAAAACTGCGCCATGAATTAAAACAATAATCATAGTTGAATATATATTTATGTATTTATTTAATACCTATATGTACATTCTTATGATTTGTTATAAGCAGTCATTACTCTTGGGAGATTAATTAGATAACATAAATAATTACAAAAATCAACCAAATTTTAAAGTACAAATAATTCTTAATTTATTTATTATCAAAGGGAATACAATATACACCTGATAATAATTTGTAGCACCAAAGTTAATATCGAAAACTTTAAAATTTCTTTTATCATAGGCCGGGATATTAAATTAAATACTCTCATCCCTTGGAAATCGAAAGAACTTAATTTTTCTTTTCGAATAAAATTTATTTGGACAGTCTCCGCCGTGATGTTTATCCATTTTATAAGAATAATAATCTATACCACTATATTTTTATAGTTGAAATTACCACAAAGCGCAATCGATTAGTCAATTAACACAATTAATATCGCCGATTGAACACCTTCAAAGGCTTCGAACAATGAAGCAAACAAAAATGGCGTTATGAACTTTGAGAACAGATTCAGTGTTGCCAGGTATTGCAAACTCTCATGCGCCAATGTTGACATTAAAATGCGCCAACAATGCGCCACCTATAGTTTCGGATAGCGCTCTATTCTAATTTTTAATCTATGATTCTAATTCATACAGCGTGACTACATTTGACGCTAGAAGCTAGCGTAATGCGTAAAAACTACGGCGGTAGATTTAAATATCCGCTATTAATTGCTTTTGTATGCCAAAAGTTATTTTACTAATGCTAATGCGGATTTTTTATAAGATCTTAAAAAATTATTTACAAATTGCTTTCAAAACAAATAACTGTAAAAAATATTGTTATATCTACCTATCTAGTCTTACTTCAAAGTAAATAATGACTAAATATACATGTTACTTTATTAAATTTTCGATTTTTTTCTATTTTCCCCATATGTTC